>PQWD01013985.1:0-44671 GCA_019425675.1 Leucinodes orbonalis | reverse complement strand
CTCATGTTATTAGGATTTATACTCCACAATAATCTCTTGTTTATTTTTTCAAGTTGATAACTTTACAACGCTAACGTATAATATGTGATAACTACTGCTTTTAAACGGTGTTTACGAGTTAATCTAATGAGGTCCTCAGATGAATTTTAAAGGCTTACTTCCAGTGAATAGAGAGCCGCCTCGCTATCGACTTTAGAGCTCATTAAAATGCCTTTAGGATATAGAAAGCGCAAACGGCCGCATTTAAAAATGTTTAAATTGCAGAAATTTCAGACTTAAACAAGATAACGAATTGTTTATATTTACGTTTCCATACCGGCTCGGTATCTGGGTTAGCTCATTAGCGTAAAATCTCATCGCAATTACGTCCAAGTGTTTTTAAAAACCGTTGTTTTAAATCGCGGCGTCGCAAATATTCAATGCTTAAGAAAGTCTTGGGAACGCAAATTCTTTATTTGGGTCATTGAGGTCTTTACACCGTTTGGTGCACAAATATTTAAATTGATACCCGAACGAAATGGAGGTTTTTAATTTATTTAAACAAGCTGAAAATCTCATTTTAGCATGTATAAATAAATAAGAACTACACTGATTTTAAGCACATGCCTAAGTTTGCATATGCAACTCAAATAAATAGTTGGTTTAGTAGATACTTAGTTCGGGTAATAATTATCAGGAATATGTTTGCTAATTATTTATTTTAATTTTTGCTGCTGAACTTGTTTACGTTTGCTAGGGTTCGTAGATTTCGTGTAATATGAAAATAATAAAAAACACAGTCGTGGACATTGATTGTTTGGACTATGTGTTTATCTGACTCTCGTTCTTCACTTGGCAGCTATATTTTATAACATGATTTAAATATGTAGTAAGTTCTAGAAATATTTTAGGATTCCTTCCGATGATTTTGTTATTTCACCTCTTCCACCAATTTTATTTATAATGAAAATACCATCTTTAGTTAGATTGTGAAATCGAGTCAACCGGGAATACCATTTTATTTTAACTTACCAAACAGAATTACTTATCGGTGTGATTTTCAGATAAATAAGGTAAATCGCATGTCATATACGAAGGACATGTGGTCAGATTGCATTTGGTAGACGAGCTGATTTTTCATATATTTTATTTACACATTTATTATGTTGGCACATACTATTTTAGATGCTCAATATCGTTACTTGATAAAAAATATCCTACATATCGTATAAAAGTGGTTTTAGTTTCCTAGAAAAACCTTTTATTTTAATTACATTTATAACATTTCACAAAGTAGTCGTGAAATGTCACTGTTAATGTCGAATAGCCTATGTATCTTCCCCTTTTCGTATTTGGCAAAGGTTTTTTATGTATACAGTTGGAGCTAGAAATACCTAGTACTTTAGTATATATATTTTATCTGTGCTAGTACCTATGGTGAAATTGTTCCCAGTCGTGGCGGATGCCATAATGTGATTCTCCACACTCACTGATATGCACCCACTCTAGCTGCTGTTATCCCGATAAACTAACACTATATATATTTAAATAGCATAACCGTTTTAGGCTATATCCGCCATAAGAAGTACTTAATGTTTTGCAGTACGCAGACCTCTGTATTTACCAATGAGAGTAAGTCTTAGAGTTTAGTCTATGGTTGCCATTTCTTTTTTACGAAGTTTTTTAGAAGTGTTTTACAGAACATCATCCTATTTTTGCAAGAGTTTCTCGTTATTTCATAAGTTAAGCGGCCTCATTCTGTGTACCTAAATCGGTTATTAATTTTTTTTCATTAAAATCAAAGTCAAAAAGTCTTTATACAATTAAAGTCCTTGCAGAACACTTATGAATGCCAAATGAAGCTACCACTGGTTCGGACGGTAGTTTTCTACTAAGATGAATCCAGCAAGAAACTCATTAGTTGCTCTTATTAAAAAAATGTGTTTTGTACAGAATCAAAACATTTGTTATCGATATAATGATATAAAGCAAATAATATTCACAATTTTTATCATATTATATATGTATATATGAGCATAATTCCGCTCGAAATAAACAAAAGGCTTCCCATATTTTATAAACAAGCTCAAGCTATGTATGTATGTTTTACACATATTTGAATAATACCTCAGCTAACTTCGGATTTCTTTGCAGTTATTTGTCTCCAATTACAATGACAATTTTGCAAGCCTACCAGTTTCCAAGTGAAGTGTTTTCTCGTTCGAGTATAATGTCAACTGTCATTTGCTTGCATTTCCCACTCAGGCATACATTATGTATGCCTGAGTGGGAAATACTCCATTAGTGTAATAAGCATGGCGATTAGTCGAGGTTACACACGCAACAAAAAGCGAAGGACGAACTGATACACACCTGTGCGTTCGTCGTCTAATCTCCTCATCGATTTCGTATGACCGTTGTAAATTGTGAAGTAAGTAAGATGATTTAAATGTTTCATGGAATTTGGACAATTTGGTGAATAACTTTATAATGAATAGGTAAATATTTAGTTATGATGATCTTACCCGAGTTAGCCTGTTTTATTAATTTCTTAGTCGGGTAGTGAAATTTTTGTTTGATTATAAATTTACTTCATTACAACGCTAGTAGGGTTATATATCGATATACACATTGTTCATATTTCCGTACAGTACCGTACATCGAAACAAAATTCAAATTTTAACCCCAACCCATAGATATAGGATATTAGCGCGCTAATTCTAAATCAATGCCCCAACCTCCCATCATAGAAGTCATCTAAAAGTTAGCTTTATCGAAACATTTTGCCACGCATGACAATTCTTTGTCATCAATTTTTTTTCGGAAACATTTCTTGAGTGGCAGGTTTTACAGACCTGCCGTGTGGCCTAGCTTAACGTAAAAGCATGGTCAATGATTTTATAATATTAATTTGGTTACACTTGGTCTGACCATTGCGATAGTAAAGTTAGTGATTATCAACCGAACATTAATTACACTGCGCTATCGACCTCAACTTTGTTGTTGACTTGTAACCTATGGATATTAAGTCTCAGTACCCAGTTATTGAATTTGTTACTTTGTAAAAAGCTGTAAAGCTGTTAATGATCTGGTAACACGTGCGAATTGCGAAGGTCGCGTCACTGCACACCTGCGGTGAACGCCTTGTCTCGTCAGACATTGACGGGATTATCAGAGACCACACAGATTATTACCAAACTATTCCGTATCGACGCCATTGCTGTGTTATGGTTACCTAATTGGCGTGTCATACTTTAAAGTCCGATGCTGCAAGTGGTAAGATCTGCCCTGGCGGTCGTGAACTCGAACCCGGAACAAACGGTTGATTCACATGATTACAATTCTGCAGGTCGGCATCCAAAATTACTGACATACATTCCATAATTGAAATTTTGTACGCTTCGCTGAAGATCAAATTAAATAAATTGGAAAAATATTTGTACTGCTAATAATGAACGTTAACTTACAATTAATACAAAATACAATGTATTCTTATTTGATTTATAAGTTTAAAATATTTTTGGTTTCGAATAATTACTTGAACATATAACATTAAAATTTCGACTTTACCTCCATCGGGCCCTGTGGCGCAACGGATAACGCGTCTGACTACGGATCAGAAGATTCCAGGTTCGAATCCTGGCAGGGTCGCAGAACTAGCATTTTATGCAGTTTTATGTTTGCCACATGCTATTTATATCTATGCGTTTAATTATGATTACCTTAGTAATCATAATTAAACTCATTGTTCTACGGTACGGCAGAACTGTGCTAATATTTGCGAACAAATGCTCATAATCGTGCGATTACACATAAATCAAACCATATTTTACTTCTTGGCTGTGTACTTAAAGCTCATATTTAGTTTAACGCGTGACTGTTAAAGTGCCTGGCTAAATCTATGCTTTGTTGCTTTTGAAAAACGCTTATATTCGATTGCAGGCAATAGTTGAACAATAAAGCATACACGCAGCTGACCAAATATTGTAGAGGCGATAATTGGCTATGTGACGTAATCGCGTGATCTCCAATGAATTTAGCCAAACTTCTTTAACTATTTAAAATGGCTCCTGCATTTTTTGGCTAGCCAAAATAAATCATAGCTCAATAATGAACTAGCTAAGAATATTTATTCTTAGCTAGTTCATTATATGTTATTAGTATGTGAATAACTACGTTATTTCTGGAATGTTTTTAAATATTTCTATCAAATAAGTAACTAAGCGTCAGGACAAGTTACATGCTTGGGGATATGGTCATTTATGTATTTGACACATGACAGGATTATTACTGTATTATATAGAATAAAGATTCTCCATTAGATACTAGAAATATGTTTGGCAGTAATATGTTATATGTTATCATCATATTGTAAATAACATTACTGACGCTTTTAAAGTCAAATTTGGATTTTTTAACGTGTTCATTTAAGTAATTACACGTACAACCTAAATATTAAATTAAATTTTCATTCTAGAGTTAGATTTATCAAGCCATATACTGTTTTTCTGTATTGTATATTGTACAATAAAATTTAATAATATATCTGTAGGGTTGGGTAAACTCGCAAGCGTATGAAATAAAATTTCCAAAAATCTGTCAATATATTTTTATTTTCTGATTTCATTGTGTTGTTGGAACTTATTGAAAAAATCAGTGCGTATTTTAAAACTAAGTAAAAGGAAAATATGGACGAATACATTGTGAAAAATATTTGTTGAACTGATACAATTTGTGACTTATCGGAAGTCGGGCGAAACACAACTAATCCGCCCACTACGCATCCCTCATAACTAAAACTGTAACAGTCTATTTTAAATTATAATACATCATAAGTAATAAGATTTATATAAGATAATTAAAGCATCTTCACCTTATATTCAAAATAAAACGATAAAGTTTCCAAATTGATAATTTTTCGCTAAATTTTTATATCTTTCTTTTTTATTACATACATTATTTACAAAATATAGTTTTGTGCCAACGCAACATATAAATTAATAATAAATATTGCGTTATGCACTCACAAAATGATTTATAAACTAATAGAAACAAAATCGCCATGCAAAATCACACTCTTGAAATTATAACTTAGAATAATAAAATTATAAATGCAAACCAACTTAGAATTGATTCGCTTCTTTGATATAATTGGAAGCATCGTTTTAAAATAAGAGAATCTACGACAGCATTTTGTAGAAATATATCTTTTTCAATAAAATACCGTTTACAAAGATTTATTTTACAGTAAAGACCGGAAATTGATTATTTTGAGGGTTCTGTTAAGCTGCCTTTAGGTGTTCCACAAACCACTCAACATACCTATTTACAAACGTGAAAATGTACATACATCGGTCTAATAACTAGTAAAGCTTTTTACACAAAATATAACAAAACAGTCCGCCGCGTCCAATCGACGACGGCGTTGCATTGCAATGCACTTAGTCTTCAGTGTAATGCCACGAAACAATTACATATATTTAAAGTAGTTTACTGATCGTAACGAGATCGTACATAGGATATCATCGCGTGATGACGCTCACTGGAGCCGGTGGTGGAGGCCGCGCTGCCCCGGGGCCTCCGCGCCGCTCTCGAGGTATATCTTACTCTTCACCATAAATTAAACTGTCTCTTATCCTAAAGGTCACTTAGCACGAAGGCCTGTCCGGCTGGTTCTGCTTTTCAGGTGTCTGTAACAATAGAAGAAGACAAATAAATACCATAGTTCTACTGATAAAATCGAGGGGGTGTATCAATATATTAATGAAGGGTTTCGTTTGACATAGGAACAGAAGGTGAACCCATGTAATCACTAAACGAGGGTGCGGCTACCAATCATTGCACAGATGCGCGCGCACATGCCACGCTGGAAATGCTGATAGCAATTTGTGAATGAATTTAATAACCAAATGGTATGATTCTAATGGTCTGCATACGTATACCAATTTTATGTAGTATGTGTTTCATTAAGGTAACCGGCCGATAATTGCGCTGCCGTTAGCGACATATAGAGTATCGTGTGGCACATGAGCATCCGCCCGCGTCCGGCCATCTGTCACCGCATATGCGCTTTGTTTCAACAATGTTTTAATTCATTAGTGGACGGACAATGGGCCTGTTGTTTCGCTACCCTAATACGTGGTGCTGGCGATGGGTGTTATGTCTTGCACGCACGTGAGCTGCCGGTACTGTTGAATGTTTACATAAAGTACTTCGGCAATTTCAGTATTGGTTTCTGAGTATCAGCAAGTGTTGGATTACCGTTTCCCGTCCGCGCACATCCGCGATACAGCTGAGCGGCCGCACGTGGCCACACCCTATTTACGGACACATACCGAAGGGAGAGCACACATGTCCCGAACGGATCGGGACTTTGCCAGAGCGCACACGTGAAATCCCTTTATGAGAGGAGCATTGTCGTCGGATAATGAATAGGTATGTACATCGCATTTATTTAGCTATCCGGCCACCGGCGCTGTCACGTGTGCTCACACGCAGCTGCGAGCGACCGTTACCCGCACAATGCCCTCGATCGATCCGTCGCCGATGGAATCCAAACTATCGGCGAAATCGATGCACGTGTGCGCGATTTGTTGAGACATTTCGCGGTTCGGCTGCATTGTCTACCCGCCTCGCCCGCCCTGTTTATTGGTTCGGAGAAGCGTAAAGGTGCTCGTAAAACTTTCACGTGCGCGATTTATGCGCGAAGTGCGCGGAGACAAAGATACTGAGAGGAGCGAGGAGCGTGGGCGCGAACACCTGGCGACTCGTTAGTGTTGCCTATCCGCCGGCCGCGTGGGCGCGCGGACGTCGAGCCGCTTCGCCGACCCGCACGCGGTTCGCCTTCAATAAAACACCATACAAACTCAGAAATGTTTATTCGGAAGCCAATTTACGATATCCAAGGGCTCTTAATTGATTCTGTAAGCCACGATGCGGGCCAGTAATTGGATGACTAAGTGATATTGACATGTCGTAACCAAGTTAAGGACGCTACGATGTGACTTTCTCTCCAAACAAAGATTGTAAATAAACGAATCACCTTTTAAACAAACTATGGTACAGTACCGCGATTAATGGGGTCGGTATTCTCAATGGGCGTTATAAATGGGGGTGAAACCGTAGCGGATTACATGGCTAGCCGTGCTTATTATGATACTTAATAGCTTGTAAAGGCGGAGTGAGAAGTCAAACAGCAACGTTCAGTCGTGCTGACATTTAACAAGTTGAAAGGGCAGAGCAGAGCAATAAAGCGTGAAGTGGTTAAGTCGGATCAAACGCGACAAAGGAGTAAAAGTACGCTCGCACGGAGTTTGCGATAGGTCCCACGACCTCGCAGCGCCCGCGGCCAGCTGCGGGTTACAATTACGAGCGCGATAGCGGTGCTGTATGCTCGTGACGGAGGTTTGTGGCACAACGCCGATGGCCGCTGATAGCGCGTGAAATGCCGCCTCACGACGCGCACGGACTCACACGGATGGAGGAGGCTGTGTGAGTCGGTCTTGTAACACACATCAAAAGACATCGCTTCGAACCTAATACCACGAGCGGATAGTCAACTAATTCCAATGTCCTTGCGCGAACGAATGCTTCGTGTTTGTGATTCAGGAATGCGGTCCGATTAGTCAACATTCCAATAGTTCCTATATTGTTTGTAGACGGTATATTAGTAAATATCGGCGGGTGTCACGAAATGACCGGCGTCCGCGGCCACTTAAAATCGTATGCCGTTCTTCTGAACGGTAATTTATAGAGTCATCTCGTCAGACGTGTGTCGGCCACTAAAGGTTCTTCTTTTGATTTTAATTAATGTATTATCGTTAGGAATCTTACGATGATTGTGATTGCTCACACTTAATAATAAATGCGCTTGGTATTTTTGTTTATTATGCGAACACGTGTTAGCTGTTTAATACTCTTGTTTTTTTATAGACGTGTTGAGTACACAATCTATGCGGCCAGGTGTACGAAATTTGTCGTTAATGCACGATTATTTTATGTTGCTGATCTGGCACTCATGTAATGTAAATTCAGCAAAGCACCTTCTGTCTCCTAAATCACGTTTGTTTTGAACATTTTCCCTGTTCCAACAACTGGCAGTGATTAAAATTTACGTGGCGCAACCAAGTATTAACATGCGCGCATTGCGCTTGAGCCTCGTAATCGCAGTGCGAATAAATCCTTCGCGATGCACCTGCCGCGCACACATCCACGTCCGCAATCATGATGCATTTAGGTCTCACCTTGGGGATGACGCGGGACCTTTGTGTTGTCGGTGTCAAGAGAAATACTAAAGGGCCAATATAAATATTGTGTTCAATATTCAGATTGTGTGTCAGTACACGGTCGTTTACGCGGCGCCGGCGCAGGTGGCCGCGCTTCAAGGCTGAAATTCAAAACAGCCGTCACGCATGCGTGAACAGTGGTTTAGATTGCGACTGCGCATTTACCGATTCTGCCATTTCATAACGCGCTTAAGCACAATTCCGTAATTGAAACGGTGTTGATATAACCGATTGTGAACATTGTTGTAATGTTTATGAAAAGGTTTGTTTGATAACGTCAATGTTTACACTTTGGCGGGTGAAACAAAGTGGCGGTTTTGCGCATCGGACCGGGTCGAAACTTGCGGATTGTGTTAAATAAAAATTAATGTGTTGTCATCCCAGGTGTAGGTCGGGTAATTGCATGATTGTTTACCGAGCTATTAGTGCGTCGCAGCGTGTTGTGAAACTCGGCATCTCCGCTTTTACCTTCCCGCGCTTGCGAAACATGCAGGTGCGCGGGCAAAAACACGACGCAACAGATTTTATTTACTTTTTATGCAACAGTATTTCTATTTGGCATTTGATAGTCTGAATATATAGCCTTGATGACCAATACTTGTAATTGTTTTTTAAATATGCATTTAAAAACAACAACTTATTAGAAATCAATGTATTAACTCGTTACAGAATATTATTAACTTCAATTTGGTCATCAAAGAGACGATTTAAAAAAGAGATAACTAAAGACCGAACTTACTCGTTAATAAATTGTTGACTAAATTTATAAGGCATATAGTTGTTTTATTTTAAAAATATTATGTGTTTAAATTATGATCTGGGGATTTCACCCAAGGTAAATTTGCGTAAATGGGTTTCTAGCTGACGGTGTTACTATAGTGGTAAAATATCGAAAACTTACCGTATGATTTCTGTGTTCTTGGCTTGTGTTGCGGAGGATGGTGTTAGGGGCGGCGCGTGGTCCGAGCGGCCGTCGCTGCGGAGCCGCGGCCGTCGGGGGAGATGCCAGCGCGCCTTCCGCATCAAACTGCTCCATTGCAGGATGATTCTCCAGCGCCGACTGCAGGTCGCAGATGTAGTCGATCACATGCTGGATCACCTCCAACTTGGAGATCTTCCTGTTCTTCGGCATAAAAGGCACCAAGTCCTGCAGCTTGGACAGGTACATCTGGATCTCCGCGTTCTCGCCGTCGCGGTGCCTGTGCACACGGCCGCTGGCGATCGCCGGAACCGAGGCGCCGGTGGCGCACACTGCTGTTATCGCTTTCATCGTGAGTTCACTGCACGTTACACTGGGGTTACACAAACGTAAGTCGCGGGGCGCGAGCGAGGAATGAGGAGATGTGCGTAGCCGCGTAGTATTTATGGGTGCGGGTGGGGCGCGGGGCGGGGCGTGGCGGTCCAATGGGCGCGCGGCGGGGGCGGCGAAGCCTGATTTTTCCCATGGCGTCGGGCGCCTGCGCTGGGCGGCCCTGACTAAGGCCGTTGCGCTCGTGACATGCACTTTGTCCTGTCTGTTACGATGTTTATTTCTAGTCCCATTATTGTATTGTTTATGCTTTAGTGGTTCGGATACAAAATAGTTTTTATGTCACCGGTGATGTTGGGCTTGGAATAAAATGCATTATGAAATGCAGTTTGTACCTGCTGGGCTTATTAGACACGCGTAGTGTATTAAAGGAACGAGTTCACAATATGGAACGCTCTTTTTGTTTGCGTCTTCACGATGAGAGTTATTTTTTATTATGATTGTGGACTCTATGCAAAAAATTTTCAATTAAATATTAATTCAAAACAAGAGATAAACTCCCGATTCAAACATTTCCTTTTGCTTTAGATATTTCTCTAGACTTCCAGAATTTTATTTCAGTTTAATGCATTGTGTTCGAGAAGCTTAAGATATTTCGTACGACTTGTTCTTTTGACTTTGTTTTTATAAAGGTACTTATTTACATTTATATATGATTGCAACTTTATTGACCACTCTTGAGTACATCTTCCAGGACTATTTCTAGAACAGACATATGTGATATGAATAGGTATTATGAGTGCACGAGCACTTAAAATGTACTTGAGAGCTCTACATTTGTGTTTTTAATCTTATCAACAATTACGGATAATCGATAAATTGATATTTGTTAAAGACTAAAACTTATCGATTAGGACTTATTGACGATGATTAATTTGGCACATGTTGTAGGTATTTTTGTAGAATTGTTTTTCCAATTAGCACACTGATAAAGGAGCTTAATGGTTATTTGTTTTTTGGAAACAAATACTGCATCTGTCTTTGTGAAGGTACCTATTCTAATAATATCCGTTTTAAACAAAGGGCACCCATTTTGACCCATTGGTATTACTATCAAAAATCAAATTAAGTACTTTAGTTTGTTTTAATTCATCTACCGATATCTATAAATAAAGTCTTAATTGATTATTAAAGTATATAAGATGTGTAGTTGTAGGAATATACAATAATATGCACGATTAGGAATATAACTTATCCTTTTAATTTTTATTGAGTGATTTGAATTCATACTCATACAAAGGGTACCTACATAAAAAAAAGAAGTCATCATAATCTTGATACAACTCCTACATATAAATAGAAGTATTTGATTTAAATTCTGAAACATAGCTCTTTTTGTTATTTTTTTCATTGTTGATTTCGGTATCAAGAGTGTTGTATACTTTTGCATATATTCTTTAAGATAACTTATATATTTTACAAGTATTTGATTACAATTTTTAAAAGAAGTAACTTTCGTTTAAGTATTAAAAACATCGTTGAAACAATAAAGTTTTTTCAGTTTGAGGCAAAGCCCTACAAAAAATGTGAGTAAATCAATGATCGTTACTCACATTTTTTGTACGTGTGTTTAACATGATTTCAAACAGGGACAATAAATAAAATATTTTATTATAAGTTATCACTCTATCTTATTTAATATGATATCAAACCCATCGAAATTGAGTGAAATTGCACACAATTCGGTCAGTATATTCTGGTGCTGGCTCTGGAGCCGGGCGAAGGTTTTTGGGGGGTGAAGAGAGGGGGTGTATTGTGACTAACAATAGCCGTACGTGACGGCATCCACTTGTCGCGGTCGCACGGCGACAGGTCCGGAGGCTGGTTGCAGAGAAAAAAACTTTGAACTCATATCACAAACGTTGGTTCCGTCTATTTTTTACAACTGTTAGACCAAAGTATATAAGTCTTCTTATACACTTTGGTCGAAAGAAATATAGGTCTAACAGGTCTATAGTTCTTTCTACTATATTTTCTAGTTATGTTTTTGAAAAAAAATATGGTTATTCAAGGAACAATAAATTGGTCCCGATAATTTTCATTTCATAATATATTATATAGTTAGTAAAACCATAAAAAGACATTAGCTAAGTTCGAAACTAGCTGAAAAGTGTGGATTACAATATAAGCGATTATTATAATATAAGCGTCAGTAGTCAATTCTCAGGTGGGCTATATCCATGGTTGCTTCATGGTGACGAGCCATTATTGTCAATTTCAAAAGAGATATGCTTCAGATATGCTTTTAGATCATTTGAACTTTGTTACGGTCTGCCCTTGATGGAAATCCTAACAGCTGCAAAAGATTTTAATTGACAGGATTTTAAGGGCGTACTTACGGAATTATTAAACCTAAAAAAACACTGGTATGTTACCATAATTTAGACTAAAATAATTTATTTAAATACCAAATTTATAGCACTTTAGTTACGGAACTCTAAAATACTCACACATGAATTGGGCGGTTGAGCTCAAATGGGAGCGTGATACGAAAAGCGTTTTAGACGGTAATTGATTATTATATTTCACCGAATTATAATTATAAACCTTAAATCACATTTTTTCCTATTGAGTAGTCTATATGAAACAGTGACATAATATAACTTATAACATTTTGGTAGTATGATTTTGTCATAAAATTCTGGCGACAAACTCGAGCACGATCTCTTCTATGAATAATTTTAATAAATCTCAATTATTTCAGTTGCTTATCGATGTATTATAGTTTAAAACATGCAATTTACGAGCACAGCCTTGTTTGGCCCGCGAACACGTTTTATAGCCACCGCCACCGTATCTAATCTCAAAGTAATAGCCAAGACGAAATATTTATTAAAAAATGTTGTTACCTACCAGCTAACAGTAGTTGGTTTGAGGAGTAGCTGATCAATGTTAATTCTAATGAATAAAGTTACATTTATTTTATTGAACAATTGAAATATTATCTGTTTTTTTTTAAAACCTTTTCAGAACTATCGCTTATATCTTTGAAGAACACGTAAATGAATACATTGGATATTTTGAACAGGTTATTTCACTTTGAAAATTTCCAAGTTATAATTTAATCATCATCGCTATGTCAACCGAACAGTAATGATTCGATATTTAGATGCACATACAGTAAATCATCTTTGTCTATTAAGTGTTACATATTCTTGCGTTAGATTGTTAAGGAACCCCCGACCACACAGGTCCAAGTCTTGCGATAATATCACCGTACCCATAAAAAACCACTGCAAAAAGTCACGAGTCACCTTGGGCAGGGAGTAAAGAACTCAGGTAGTGGATTGCTTCATTTTGAGTTATTTGGACGGACCCGTTTACTGTCGTATAATGCGTATAATAAATTGGTCTGTATAACGCTTTTAATTCGGCACGATGCATGGATAATTACAATTGGAGCATCGTATATGCTATGTCTGCATTACCCATATTTGATGTAAATTTATCGCTGACGTTTCGATTTGGTTAGTACAAATAAAAAAAACAGATAAATTTACTCTACTATACATATCTACTACAACAATTAACCTTATAATTATTTCAGTAAACCATCAAAGGTAGAGATTACTTGCGTGTAAGTGTAACTTAAAAACATACAGAATTTACGTAAACTTTAACCTTGAAGTTTTAAAATAACAAATGGTAGGCTTTTTCTGAGCAAGTGATTAGCTAAGATCAGATAGATAGTCTGTGCTTAAAAGCTTACATCGTCATAAAAAAAACGAATTCTTGGATGTTAATTTAATTGTCGTGACATTATTATAAGGCAAGACACAATTCTTATTTTCAAGGGCATAATAACTTATTAACTTAAATTAAGTCTCTAATGAGTCTTTAGTTTACTAGTAACATTGATTTGACCAAACAAGACGTTTTCCGAACAACAAATACTAACATTGTCCACATTTAAATGCGTGCCGGAAACTGCTTACTAAATTGTATTGACAACACACCTCTACCGTGCTTATTATGTCCTCACGTACAAAATGACCACTTTGTATATTTTTTCTACTATTTCAAAAGACATCTCGCAGTGCAATTGACAGAATATTGTCTTAAGAGAACAGGTACCTACGTTCACACAGGGTCCTTTGTCAGTGACAGCGACAGGTTGCAAAGAATACGAGAAAAAATCTGTACCCACATAAACACCTTACAAAATTTGAAATGGCGACATTGGTAAGGTGTTTTTACGGCGCGATGTAAATTATAAGGGGTTTGGAAACAAAAAACGAATGCAATTTCACGTCAACGTCCTGTTGTAAATGCAATTTATGAAGACCTCTTGTATTTTAAAGTGTGAAATTGCTGTTGTCTCTACTTTACAATTCATATCCGCTGTTTTTTTTTTGTGGAAATGTACTGTAACGTGTATTTTGTTGACCGTTGATGATTGATGATTTTCATGATTTTTGTATGAAATATTACAACTTTAATATTATCATTGAACAGTACAGGAATATGATCCGGGAGATAACGATGACAAGAACTGATTGGCCTTATACACCATTCATTGCTGCCAATACCAATTTAAAACTTTTTTACTAGAAATTAATACAATTCTCACTGAATAGAGATCAATTTAGCATTGCTATAGTATGGTATTTAGTGAAAACGCGATAAACAGACAGCTCAATAAAAATTGCATTCCATGTCGATGTTGATGTCGTCGTTTGCTGTGGAGTGGACTTCATATATGCAAATAAGTAGTGCATACCCTGTGCGTCCAGACAACCCGGAAAATCGCCAACGTATAAAATGACTCCCACTTATTCGCTCATTTTCCTCTACAGATTTGAAACAATAGGCGATCTGCTGTCAGCACTCAATTTGACAAAAGTGAAAATTATTTTTTGTTTTTGCGATTAGTGTCACTCACTTCGCATACTCTACTGATAATTTCTGTGCACGTCACTGGTCGTAAGATCATGTCTTCTTCATTGTTGCACCAAATGATCCAGTACTTTCACTGGCTGGTCCTGCAAGGATAGCTCTTCGAGGAAGGAATTGAGATTTAGGTCATTACTTAGATAACATTCTGTAATAGTAACATACATGGTCATGAAATATGGTAATGTATGGTCTACTTTAGGCAGAGTTATTTTCGGGGGCACAGAATATATTTCATAGGGATAGGGTATACCAAGTGAAGGTTAGAAATGACTTCAGTTTAATTTATATTCGAATAATGTGCTTAATAAAAATATTTTTTTTGTGGTTATACCTAGTGATCTTAGGGGCTGGTATAAATTATTGTAATTAATACCTAGTAGCTGGTGGAGGCTGGATGGGGAAAGTGGACGACCGGGATATCTGGCGCAAAATGGGGGTGGCCTATGTCCAGCAGTGGACTGCGACGGTTGAATAGTAATACCTAGTTATTTCGATTGCGGTCTTAAGCTTTAACATTTGAAATGCTAAATGTGATTAATATCAACTTACGAATGCAAGATAGCCTACTAGGTCACGTTGGTAATGTGGCTAGTTAATACTTTTTGGCCTCCAACCTTCTAATCTTATTAGGTAGTCTCGATACTGAGTGGTGTAGATAGGAATCCACCGCAGTACCGGACGTCGTCACGTAAAATATTAGTGTTGTCTTCTGTTTCGGGAAGATGAATCTGCTGGGTATATGGACATAGATAACAAATACACAACAACATTAAACAATTATTGGTTTACTTCACAAACAAAAAAACAATGGGTCAAATCCTCGTTTTAGTAGATATATTAACATATATCATCGAGTAAAACAAAGGCTTTCATCAATGACGGGATTGGGACAATACCCTACCATGATGGTATCTACAACGCTTACAAACTCTATATTTGCCTCGAGCATCTTTGGAGCGAACAATATGGGCTTAAGTTTTATTTTATTATTGCTCGGACGCATCAAAGGGATCAAATCTGTCAACGAAATGTAAGGGATCCTAGCATAAGATTGACCTACAGAAGTTAATAACTCGTTACATACCTCTTTAGGTAAGAGACAGTTTACCTACTTGCGAAACTGTGACGGGTACATATTTAGTTACTGTGTGGGATGGTCTGTCCTCTGTACTGGGATGTTATGGGCTAGTTGATGATATCTATTATTACAGTTTATCAGTGTTTCTTTTGCTATGAAAGTCATGCTTTTTTGGCAAATTCGTTTCGTTGTCTCTCCAGGATGAAACGACAATTATTTCTAAAAAACTAATTTAAAGTACAAAATCAATAAACAGAATGATCATTCTCATTAAGGCAGTCGCATTAGAGTCGCGAACCCCGCGCGTGCGTGGGAGTGCCGCGCGCGTGCCGCTCCCATCGCGTGATACACCCTGCGACCCTGATTGATCTACAACGATATTACCCAACTCATTGTACAAACGCGGTTAAAGTGCTTTCCAAAACAATACTATCGATGGGCATCCCCCTTTTAACTAATTGAAATGATGGGTAATTTGTGGTTGTGTACAGGTATTATAGGTGATTGGTTTTATCGTTAATTTTAGTGTTCAATGCAAATAAAATAATCTATAACGCCGTTCTTATGTAACTGTTAAGTATTTTCTTAAATAATAATATGTGCTGACACCGAATATTAAAACAATAAAGAGTCTTGATTCGGATGTCCTTGTATTACTTGAACTCCTAATACACCGTGTAATCTTAATATAGTTAATAGTACTAACACGTTTAGTGCCATAAAGTAACTTTTATACATTGATAAAAGTCTAATTTCTGATAACGTTGATATTATTTGAGTCGTTAGGTATGAAACAAACATTTTTAATTAATTTGTACGGGTATACTAAAGTCTAGCCGCGGCTTAACGATGGAGCGATATTGACTGGCCGTTATTGCTTCTCCACGTGTACCTATTGACAGTGCAAACAGTTCGATTCCCTCCGCTCCCACGGGAGGGCGCGAGAAATCCCATAATACGTGACGTGCAGGTGCGGGCTCATTACGCGCTTTCCCGCCACGTGCCGGCGCGTGCACAGCCAATAGGGTTTTGTTTCGGATCTAATGCACAACACGCATTCGGAGTGCTTTGATCAATACAGATAAATGTATAAATCCTTTAACATTGTCCAAAAAAATTGGCTCATTTACAGTAGAATATTCAATTTCAAATAGAATGGCTAATGAGGGAAGATTATTTCTTAACAAGATTGGGTTATACTGAAAGCTAATTTGAATTTACATAGTTGGGATTTTTCTGAGCAAATCAAATAGTAAATAATATTTTATTAAATAATAAGGAAAGTACATAGCATTCCAGACAGCGAGCGGTCGTTAATACTATCCTGTATACTGGAAATTGAGTATATTAAAGCAGTCCCTAAAACGTGTCTTTTGTATACATATTATAATTATTTTTTTTTGTTTACATTTAACTTATGTAAGCAATTTACTTAAAAGGTAATAATTATATTTCGTTTATAATTATTTGCTATTCTTAAACTAAACAATATAAAAAACAACCAGATTCACTCAACCTCAACACAAACATGTATACTACTACATCTACCCCCACGCCCGCCATAATTGGATCGGTCTACAAATTCCTACAACCTGCACCCAAAGTTCCTGTGGGAAATGTGAACTTCTCGTGTGAATATGAAGTCGTGGGAAGGGTCACAGGTCACAAGATAATTATGGGCAGCGACCGGCGGCGCACGCGCTCCGTGAATGCCTCTTGACCGTACTTCGTGATTTCACACTCAGTGTAAAACCTTGTTACTTGCAGTTCTTATAAGTTAGGATTTCAAATTATCTTTATACAATTTATAGATAAATAAATTTCTGATTATTGTCTGTAAAAACAGTTATAGATGGAGAAAATATATATTACAAGTATGTAGTTTCTAATGTACTTGCAGTACCCGGCGTACGCGTTAGTGTTTGCGTGGCTTGACTTTTGGTTTCCTTTCTGTTTTAATAATATTATGATTCATTATCACTATCTGAATAATGAATCTTAATGTTAAACGACCCACCGAGAGGTACGAGGGTAGGCCCAAGGAATCTCTTCGTATGCATGCGCAGGCTTCCTCACGATGTTTTCCTTCAGTGTAAGAGCGTCGGATACCGTAAAACACATTGATAAACATTATGATTGCGACTCGCAAAAATCAGGCTTTATCTTTATTCATACGAATCTACATTCATTCATACATTGGACAGTCCAGAACTACAGACTTGTGTTTACTATTGTCACTAGACTCTACCACCGATTTGTAGAGTTTGTTACCAAGACGAAACCGCAGGCGAACTTGTGATTTTTTTAAGATAAATATTGTACAGAGAATTTTGTACTTTAATATTGATGTAATCTAAATTTCGAAAAACATAAAACGAGTCAACTTTTCTATACTATAAAAACTAAATTGAGATTTTTGTTTCACATTTTTTAAATAACTGTATCATACTCGATCTTTGCATATCTATCCTTAATATAAGTATATATATTTTGGTCTCGTTCATCGATATAATGAAACTAAATTAGTTAGTGCCCGCGTATTAAACTATTTAACGATTACTTGGGAATGCACGAATCGTGAGACTAATGGGATTCCGAAAGTAAATCGCGGCATAATTTCGTTGAGTTCAGGCCCGTGAGAGAGGATTCTTATGAGAACCAGGCTCGAGCCCGCGACCCGTGTGAGCCTTCGTACATATTTGGGATTCTACGGGAGGTCATGGGGAAATATCACGGTAACAATGTAGGTAAATATACACCGCCGCGTTTACTCTGCGCCATTTTTATTGCTTATTTATGTCTTCCGACAGGTGCCTCAAGATGAAATTAATGGCTATTTGGTTATATTTATTAAATATGTGAAGGACCATAAAAACTTCCGCAAGAACGTTAACGTGAACACTTTAAAATTAAAAATTATCCATTTAAGCATCGCAACTCCATGTGCGGCATGGGAATACATATTGGTTTATTTGAGTATTTTCACAATAAAGCGGCAATTTAAATTCATATCCGTAAATGGTGAGCGACGTGAATTATAATTAAATTTAAGTTTTACAATAATAGCCAAACACATCGGCGCTCATTATACAACGATTAAATACCATACATAACCTGGGTATCATTACTGGTGGTTATTGGTTACATATTTACAAGGCGAGCGATCACCGCCTGTTTCGAGTAAGTGATAAATGAATTCTGATAATACGTTTTAAGACTGCTCTTTTCCTCATCGATCAGTAACATTTATGTGATATAGCTGTTGCATTAACCACCCTGCAAGGAGATTAATAACATTGGTACGTTATAGACGAGGGGGTTTTAATTCGCAATAAGCGTAAAAGGCATTTAATAATGCAGACGTCCGATCACGTGCACGTCTAGAGGACAAATACATCGCAATCGCAGTAATGAAGCTGGGGTGGAGGGGGAGGTTGTTGACGCGTGGCGGTCACGTGACGGTTTTACATTAGTGCATTGGGGTGAATTTTTACGGAAATTAACATCGGCTTTATTTTGTTCTTTGTAGAAATTTATCTTCTGACATAGACTTAAGTTTATTTGTTATCTTTATAGTTATATTTTATTTTGAATATGTGTTACTCTTAGAGACCGTGTGATCGTCTTCGTTAGTGCCTACATCAACTTCATTTTTTTAGCCAGCTAGCCATAACAGTTGTTTAGTATAGGTAGCTGTTTTCCTAATTGGATACTGCAACTTAACTTTTTTACGTCACATGTAGCTAATTTTATTCTGGGATACTAGTGTGTAACGCTTAATAGTGTTTATTGTATTTGTTTAAGGATCACAATTATTATTAACGTATAATCTACTAAAATCTCGCATAATAAATTTCATATGCTCTCATAAATGGTATATCAATATTATTGTTTTTTATCATGGTATGTGGATGAAGCGTATAACAATGAACTTTTTGTCTTAATCGCTGTGAGTGATTGTGCAATTGCTGCACTATTCATTGCGACGTCAAAACGAAACTCCCACAGATTTATAACAAAAATTGTGTTGATTTTCCCACAATCGGCACTGTTGCCAGTGCTGGGGATTAAAGCGGATTGACCCACCCTGTACGTGTGTGACGTCAGCCCGCGATATTATGATTTGAGTCCAAAATACAGAGACCTCTTGCATGTGCAGTATAACTCAGACACAGTTAGGAGGGAACGGCCAACTTATAGTGGGTTGATTGTATGGGGTGTTGTGACACGGCGTGGGAGCAGTCACTATTGTAAAGGCACTTAACTCGCCCTGATAAAGGAACTATAGGACATTAGACGGATTCGTTTTGCTCATTCGTTGTTGCAATGAATGAACATTGGATATGACTCGTAAGTGATTAGTTTGAGGGTTTGGGGATTAGTTATAACATCAACACTTAGAAATGGCACTTATTTTAGTCAAATTATTGCATGGATTTTAATAACAGAGTCATCCTTAGAATATCTCTTAATCTAACTTGTTATAGTATAGTACATTTTGCGTGTGCATATATTATTAAAGATATTCACAAATTTGCGTTAAGGCGTCAATCAGCAAATTCAATTCGCAAAAAGCTTACGGCTCACCATAGTCAATGAATTGTATTATTATTAAGAAATAATTTTAGATCGCTATCAAGTATTTAAAAAATCAGCATATTCTCATGCACTTCACGAAACCAATGAGCCGTGGAAAGCATTATTGGTTTTTTTCAAGACTTAACAATTGCGTACCGAAACCGGGGTGAAAGCCAGGTGTATAGGGTACGATATCTTGATTCACTTCGTTCTTATGAGGGTTTTATGAATGTTGGCTTTGTAAGAAACGCCCTTAAACCTCGGCGTCAATTACGTGACCCTAATTGCAGATGATGCGATACGGTTGCATTGTAAACGTTTTGACGTTGTGATTGGTTTGTTGTGCTCCTTTACTTATAGCGCTGTTCGAGAATTTGGATGTTGTTTGCCTTTGTTGGCTTCTAAGACGTTATCTTCTATTGTATCAACTTTTAATGTCGATGCTGGTTTATTGTGTAAATTTCGTCACTTGCTCTTAGTTGGTGATTTTCAGGCAACGGTTACGTATTCATTTTTATAATAAATTTCAAATTTATATTATTCGTTTATACTTTAAGTTTTGAGTATCTGCTTTGATAAGGAAAAACGCTAGTTATGTAATTAGTGATTTATTTAAACGCACCGTATACCGCACCATAGACAAACATATAATTTTATTTTAAAACTTTTAAAGACATTACAAAATTTTGATTTTATGTAGATATTAACTATTTTCTCATTATGGTTTCAAAAAAATTATAATATTTCTATTGTCCAGTTAAATAGTACTACGCGTTACGCGTTCAATTTCATTTGGTTTATTTTTCTGGCCATTATTATTTCAACGCTGAAATTAAGATTATATTAACTATTGTAGAAGNAATTTACTTAAAGGTAATAATTATATTTAGTTTATAATTATTTGCTAAACTAAACAATATAAAAAATCCAGATTCACTCAACCTCAACACAACATGTATACTACTACATCTACCCCCACGCCGCCCATAATTGGATGGTCTACAAATTCCTACACTGCACCCAAAGTTCTGTGGGAAATGTGAACTTCTCGTGTGAATATGAAGTCGTGGGAAGGGTCACAGGTCACAAGATAATTATGGCAGCGACCGGCGGGCACGCGCTCCGTGAATGCCTCTTGACCGTACTTCGTGATTTCACACTCATTGTAAAACCTTGTTACTTGCAGTTCTTATAAGTTAGGATTTCAAATTTTTTATACAATTTATAGATAAATAATTTTTCTGATTATTGTCTGTAAAAACAGTTATAGATGGAGAAAATATATATAAAGTATGTAGTTTCTAATGTACTTGCAGTACCCGGCGTACGGTTAGTGTTTGCGTGGCTTGACTTTTGTTTCCTTTCTGTTTAATAATATTATGATTCATTATCACTATCTGAATAATGAATCTTAATGTTAAACGACCACCGAGAGGTACGAGGTAGGCCCAAGGAATCTCTTCGTATGCATGCGCAGGCTTCCTCACGATGTTTCCTTCAGTGTAAGAGCGTCGGATACCGTAAAACACATTGATAAACATTATGATTGCGACTCGCAAAAATCAGGCTTTATCTTTATTCATACGAATCTACATTCATTCATACATTGGACAGTCCAGAACTACAGACTTGTGTTTACTATTGTCACTAGACTCTACCACCGATTTGTAGAGTTGTTACCAAGACGAAACCGCAGGCGAACTTGTGATTTTTTTAAGATAAATATTGTACAGAGAATTTTGTACTTTAATATTGATGTAATCTAAATTTCGAAAAACATAAAACGAGTCAACTTTTCTATACTATAAAAACTAAATTGAGATTTTTGTTTCACATTTTTTAAATAACTGTATCATACTCGATCTTTGCATATCTATCCTTAATATAAGTATATATATTTTGGTCTCGTTCATCGATATAATGAAACTAAATTAGTTAGTGCCCGCGTATTAAACTATTTAACGATTACCTGGAATGCACGAATCGTGAGACTGATGGGATTCCGAAGTAAACGCGGCATAATTTGTTGAGTTCAGGCCCGTGAGAGAGGATTCTTATGAGAACCAGGCTCGAGCCCGCGACCCGTGTGAGCCTTCGTACATATTTGGGATTCTACGGGAGGTCATGGGGAAATATCACGGTAACAATGTAGGTAAATATACACCGCCGCGTTTACTCCGCGCCATTTTTATTGTTTATTTATGTCTTCCGACAGGTGCCTCAAGATGAAATTAATGGCTATTTGGTTATATTTATTAAATATGTGAAGGACCATAAAAACTTCCGCAAGAACGTTAACGTGAACACTTTAAAATTAAAAATTATCCATTTAAGCATCGCAACTCCATGTGCGGCATGGGAATACATATTGGTTTATTTGAGTATTTTCACAATAAAGCGGCAATTTAAATTCATATCCGTAAATGGTGAGCGACGTGAATTATAATTAAATTTAAGTTTTACAATAATAGCCAAACACATCGGCGCTCATTATACAACGATTAAATACCATACATAACCTGGGTATCATTACTGGTGGTTATTGGTTACATATTTACAAGGCGAGCGATCACCGCCTGTTTCGAGTAAGTGATAATGAATTCTGATAATACGTTTTAAGACTGCTCTTTTCCTCATCGATCAGTAACATTTATGTGATATAGCTGTTGCATTAACCACCCTGCAAGGAGATTAATAACATTGGTACGTTATAGACGAGGGGTTTTAATTCGCAATAAGCGTAAAAGGCATTTAATAATGCAGACGTCCGATCACGTGCACGTCTAGAGGACAAATACATCGCAATCGCAGTAATGAAGCTGGGGTGGAGGGGGAGGTTGTTGACGCGTGGCGGTCACGTGACGGTTTTACATTAGTGCATTGGGGTGAATTTTTACGGAAATTAACATCGGCTTTATTTTGTTCTTTGTAGAAATTTATCTTCTGACATAGATTTTCCTAATTGGATACTGCAACTTAACTTTTTTACGTCACATGTAGCTAATTTTATTCTGGGATACTAGTGTGTAACGCTTAATAGTGTTTATTGTATTTGTTTAAGGATCACAATTATTTATTTAACGTATAATCTACTAAAATCTCGCATAATAAATTTCATATGCTCTCATAAATGGTATATCAATATTATTGTTTTTTATCATGGTGTGTGGATGAAGCGTATAACAATGAACTTTTTGTCTTAATCGCTGTGAGTGATTGTGCAATTGCTGCACTATTCATTGCGACGTCAAAACGAAACTCCCACAGATTTATAACAAAAATTGTGTTGATTTTCCCACAATCGGCACTGTTGCCAGTGCTGGGGATTAAAGCGGATTGACCCACCCTGTACGTGTGTGACGTCAGCCCGCGATATTATGATTTGAGACCAAAATACAGAGACCTCTTGCATGTGCATTATAACTCAGACACAGTAGGAGGGAACGGCCAACTTATAGTGGGTTGATTGTATGGGGTGTTGTGACACGGCGTGGGAGCAGTCACTATTGTAAAGGCACTTAACTCGCCCTGATAAAGGAACTATAGGACCATTAGACGGATTCGTTTTGCTCATTCGTTGTTGCAATGAATGAACATTGGATTATGACTCGTAAGTGATTTAGTTTGAGGGTTTGGGGATTAGTTATAACATCAACACTTAGAAATGGCACTTATTTTAGTCAAATTATTGCATGGATTTTAATAACAGAGTCATCCTTAGAAATATCTCTTAATCTAACTTGGTTATAGTATAGTACATTTTGGCGTGTGCAGGTATATTATTAAAGATATTCACAAATTGCGTTAAGGCGTCAATCAGCAAATTCAATTCGCAAAAAAGCTTACGGCTCACCAGTAGTCAATGAATTGTTTATTATTATTAAGAAATAATTTTAGATCGCTATCAAGTATTTAAAAAATCAGCATATTCTCATGCACTTCACGAAACCAATGAGCCGTGGAAAGCATTATTGGTTTTTTTCAAGGACTTAACAATTGCGTACCGAAACCGGGGTGAAAGCCAGGTGTATAGGGTACGATATCTTGATTCACTTCGTTCTTATGAGGTTTTATGAATGTTGGCTTTGTAAGAAACGCCCTTAAACCTCGGCGTCAATTATTCGTGACCCTAATTGCAGATGATGCGATACGGTTGCATTGTAAACGTTTTGACGTTGTGATTGGTTTGTTGTGCTCCTTTACTTATAGCGGCTGTTCGAGAATTTGGATGTTTGTTTGCCTTTGTTGGCTTCTAAGACGTTATCGTTCTATTGTATCAACTTTTGATGTCGATGCTGGTTTATTGTGTAAATTTCGTCACTTGCTCTTAGTTGGTGATTTTCAGGCAACGGTTACGTATTCATTTTTTATAATAAATTTCAAATTTATATTATTCGTAATTTTATACTTTAAGTTTTGAGTAATCTGCTTTGATAAGGAAAAACGCTAGTTAATGTAATTAGTGATTTATTTAAACGCACCGTATACCGCACCATAGACAAACATATAATTTTATTTTAAAACTATTTAAAGACATTGCAAAATTTTGATTTTATGTAGATATTAACTATTTTCTCATTATGGTTTCAAAAAAATTATAATATTTCTATTGTCCAGTTAAATAGGTACTACGCGTTACGCGTTCAATTTCATTTGGTTATTTTTCTGGCCATTATTATTTCAACGCTGAAATTAAGATTGTTTATATTAACTATGATAATTAAGAATGGTGTGTGGTTCATTGTTAATGTTTTATAACCTTTAATGTAATTTTAAATGCAATTATTGTACGCACTTTCCGAGGTATGTAAACTTTAAGTAGTTTTTAAGATAATGATAAATGAGTGACAACTAGTCATGGCGTGATGATGTATGGACCGAGTGCAAATCTCTTGAGCTAATTGTTTTAAACAATTACTCCTGATTGATGGCAGGTGTGTCCGAGGTTGCTGTCATACATTATTTTTAATTGATTGCGCGATTTTACAAACAGGTGCCAGTGTTTTTTTTTACCCAATACTGTAGTAATTAATATTAGGTTATAAATAAAAAATCTCTGTTTTTTTATTCATCTTTATTAATTTATTTATTTCATTATTAATTGAATTAACATTAAATAGGTCAAATAGGGGGTTTATCATTATTTCTATCAACTCAGCCGAAACATGATGAATGAATCTGGGACGGGTGTCCCAGACAGTTGTTTTAGTGTTATCTCATTCAAAGCATTTTTTAATAAATTCAATTTGTAATTCAATATCATTATCTGAAATGTTTTGATTAACGTTCAGTTTATGATTTATCCATAAACTGACCTTTAGGTTTAATGATCAACTCTTCGTTTTAATAAAACATGTAAAATGTAATGAATCATCGGAAGAATAATATAAAACATCTTGAATTTTGCGGTGTTTTATAAAAAATATTAATTTATCAAATAAACATTTCAATGAGTAGGTAATGTTGGTTTTCACAATGTAATTAACTTGATATTAACCAGAATGAGTATGCAAAGCAAAAAAGAATAATCGTTTGTGTTAGCGAATAAAAATAACAAACTTAATTTATATATTTTTTGTAAATCAGTACATCAATACATTCAGACCAACACGATTACAGACAGACATGTTCATGAACATGAATATTTGTGCTGAACGGGGATCGAACCCGGCACCCTTGCTGTAGCAGCCCATCTCCCAACTTTACGCCACACGGGTTAAATTGAATAAATGGAATGCAACCATAAAAAAAACATATTAGTGTAAGAGGAAACTGGCGATCCGACAGCATCCAGGCCCGGTGTCACCTCACCCCTAGAACCCGGACATTTGCCTCTGTGAATACAAGCGCGGTGCTTTTCACACCGATCAACAGCTGCGCGCTCACTCGCCACACAGCTGCGTATGCAAACGCCCTAATAAACTAACACTTTTATTACTAAATATCTGGCCTAACGGTGAGCGATATTGGCGTCGACGCATAGGGATCGATTTGGTTTTCATATTTAGCAAACTAGCAGACGGGTGTGATGGCAAGTGAAACCGGTATTCATGGACACTCGCAACTCCAAAGGAGCTATCAGTATGTTAACAACCTTCGAGAGGGAAATATTGGGGTAAATAGCAAGGGAAAGGATAAGGCCTCTAGTAATCTCACCTTATAATTGGTTTGTTTGGTGTACTCTATAGAACTGAAACATTATAATGTTCAGTTTGAATAGGATTTAAGGTGAATTTAGCTTGTATACTTAAAATAAAAATTAAATCTACATATTTGCATAATTGAAGGTCAAAAAAGACACGAGGCAAATTTACCACTATTGCTGTTTTATAAACAATTTAATTGCAAGCCATAAAAAATATTACGAACTTTATTGTTAGGAAGCAAAGGTCACTTAGATCATAAAATTACAATATGATTAAATCCTTAATTTAAAGAGTATTTATTTATTAAATAAAAAGTATTTATTTTTTAATGCATTCCCTATTTCTTCGCATGTAAAGAAACGTTCAAATTTGTCTTTGAAATTCATGACAACGTTTTAGGTACGAATATAAATGCTGTAATTGGCATGTACTTTTCTGTAATAATCATATATTTATTTACTGTTAGATTTATTGATTGTCCATCGATAAAAACACGTTAAAGTATAGTTAGTAGACGGTACTATATGCACGTAAACACATCTCAATGCGGTGGGCGGGCCGCCCTCGTAGCGCGATCGCACGTGGCGCACGCGCCGACGCAGACGCCATCTTTGCAGGGATGATCATAACCAATATTTTCTTATGACTATAGATTGTCAATGCCGTATGCAGCGGTAGATTGGAATATAATTGTTAGCTCTTCCCATAGGTGACGAGTGGGGGGATAAGGGACAAAATATTTAGCAGAAAACCCACCGCTAAAGGAAATATTTAAAATCAACAATTGATTTTATATTGTGCCTGGAACCCTGGCGGTTAAATAGGTTAACTTCGACATGTATACTTCAATACAACCAGCCAGCCTAGTTTAGGGGGTGGCCTAAGTCAGGTGTCATTGATAGTTTCTATGATCGAAGGTATTAGTACAAAAAGTCGTACACCGGCCGCTGCAGTTGTCCTGCCCTGTAATCAGTTGCTCATATCTAGTACGTGTAGATGGGTCGTCAGAGTGTCGACCGCTATTCTGCAGGACTACGAATTTTTTTGAACTGCTGTTTTATATGTATATGCACCGTTACTGGTTTTTCTATTTCGTCTAGAATCCCGTCAGGGTACAAAATAGGAATATAAAATTTGTAACCTAACTATTGAAATCAACTACAGGACTCTCGAAAATTTGACAATCATCCCGGATTTGTGACGATGACAAATTGCTATGTTTTGGCTCTAAACAAAATTTCGAATGACATCCTAAATCAAATGCTTTAAAAGATGGATGGAATAAAATAAACTCCATATATTCGTCAACCCTAGCAAGGGCATAGTGTCCGACAATGCCGCATTGTCCAAGCCAGCCATGTGGCAACAGGAGCCATGTGCTAAGCATGTGGTGCTTGCTAACACGTCAAGAACTACGAGTATCAGTACAGGAATATACCAAGCCACACTTTCAGGCATGTGAAATACATTGGATCTTTGAACACGTGTGTTTTAATGAATAAATAATATTATTTGGTTTATTGATTGAACAGAATCAATAACAAATGCTCGTTACTTTTCAATAAAGTTTTAATGAGAAATTAGCTTGATAGCGTAACAACTAGAGTATTTGGTGAATGATCACGCATATCAAGCAACTAATTAAGTCATCATCAGGTCATTATATTTTCCCACCGAGAACACGAGCCTACCCGTGTAGGGTGATTAGGCCAGTGCGGATTGGACGACTTCACGCACAATCTTTGCATCTCTTCGCAGACGTGCGTGAAGGTTTCCTCACGATGTTTTCCTTCACCGTAAGAGCGTCGGATATTAATTAAGTAATTGTCTGTAATTAGATTTCTAAACGAAAATATTTGTACCTATATTAATTATATTACCACTTATGCTACCACATTCGATAGGGACATGTGTGAATAAGGTTGTGAAAGGAAAATGTTTCATGACCTGTAAAAAGCCAAACATGTGTGGGACTTTCTATAGTCAAAAATCACTTCTTTGGAGATAAAATTAGTCACAGTAGAAGAAGCGATCTGCGAAACAGATGCGACGGTTTTCACTTTTTTGTGATTTGTAAATATTGTGACTGAGTGCGCCTTGTTAGGGGCAGCAACTGGATTTAACACATTTGTTTGTTGTAAAACGATAGAAAATCTGGTAACAACGGCTGTATTATTATTTAAGGCAGGAAGTGATAACTGCATGTTCAATAAATAAACAAATATTTACTGACATAAATAACAATTGTTATGAAACAGTCACAGTTTGCATAAATTGTGAATGCATTAAGTAAATAAAATTGGTAACAAACGATATAATTACGTAGTTATATGTACCGAACATCAAACAATCGAGCAAAAATAATATAAGTACTTAGAAGTCATGGGAAATTATTATTTAAGAGAATTTCTCTCTTTTTTCTTTTTTATGGATAAATTCAACAGGTAATATAATAAAATCAATTTTAAAATGTATTAGAAGACCTTATACTGTTATTTTTTTATCATTATAAATATTTTCATTAAAGTTATCATTGAATTAAACGGTTTGTCAAGTTACGTACGTACAATGTACGTTCATACACATTAAAAAATAAGCTTCAAAGTAATTTAAAAAGGTCGGTCTATAAAACCGAGTTGATTGATATCATTCGACGCACGAGTGCACGTGGAACTGTAGACTTTAGACGCATTCAGCTTTTTGTCAGGCCCCTGGCATTTCGCCTGATTAATGATACTAACACTGTGTCAATATTTGCATAAGAAACGCACAAGAGGAACTTATCGTCCAGCAGATCTTCTTGTTCGCGCACATTACTTTGATGACTCGTCTCGCGTTACTTGACATTTCCAGTAAAAAGCCAACTTGGAACTCTATGTTCATGTATTTAGAATACAAATTATTTGGATAAGTGTACTTGCAGTGAATCCTGCAAAAACTAACTGTAACATAAGCCAACACAGTTCACATTAGTAAGAAGCGTTTATAACAACGGCTAATGTCCAAGTAAACCCGTCAGACGCGTCAATAAAAATATTCATTGGCTCACACTCTATTTAACAGTTGATGAGACAGCCCTGCCAGAGATAGCAGGGATGAACATTAACATTGAAAGCTCAGGCTTAGATGAAGGCTTAACGCCTTTAAGACCTCAAAATAAAAAAGCGCAAATATGAGTATAGGCAAGATAATAAAGTATGAAATAATGAATGTTTATATGCTATGCGAGGCAATCAAGGATTCAGTCCCATATAGCTGTGGCATATTGTGAGATAAACTTTTATTCTTCATGACCATGCACTATCTAGATTTTTTATAGCTAGAATTTAATGTTTGGATGGCAATGTTCATACAACCCAAGGAAAGTAAATAATATTTCTAAAGATATGTATATTCCTCAATAGATATTCCTAAGAAGTAATTCTTATTTATCATTACCTATTTTAATTTTTATTCAGGGCTACTTATCTTTTTCACCTATCGCAGTCCTCTGCTGTTTAAAAACCCGGCACATACCAAAGTATTTTCAAAATTATATGTAAGTTTATCCGTCGCTCTTACAGTGCGGCCAAACATCGTGAGGAAACCTGCGCACGCCCGCAAAGCGATTCAAGGGTGTGCGAGAAGTCGTCCAATCCGCACTGGGCCCTCGTGTACGACTAGGCCTACACCCTTTACGGGTCATGCCTTACGGTGACGACGTTTAATGAGCTGATGATAATGAGTTTTTTAGTTTCTAACGATTTTTTTAAATTTTTATACTTTACGAAGATATGATCGTAGTCAAGATCGCGCTCGGAGATAAAATGATGCAATCAATGAGCAACCATTACAACTAGCAAACTAGTATGAGGGAGATATTGTATTAATATACGTACATTGTAAATTGTAATGTTAGGTGACATCTATAAAACTGAATAAAATCAACAGCTTTAAGATCTCCCATCTTGTTTTTATGTTATCGTTTTAATAAAACCCCTTTTTATGCGTCTATATGGATATTATGTTAACAGTCTATGTCACAAAAACATGGTACCATCTTGGATGGTTTTGTCGTACAGCAAATGTTAATACGAGTATAAATACCTATTATGGTACCTTTGAATATTGTATTTTGTTATCTTTAGTATTTGCATATATGCAAAATACTTAAAGTATATTCCGCATAGCCCTCTAAATTAATATTACATGTTAAAAAAATACATACGGTGTCATCCCTAAGATGACAAAGTCATGTCCTGATTGACGCAATGAAAAATGATGCGACAATGTTTTGAGAAATTGCGTTCTCCAGACGAGCCGCTTTGTGCCAGCTACAGAATAGGATTTTATTACTTGCATAATTTAATACAGCTTGTATCAAACCGGATTATAACATTGTAACGCTTTGTCCGGCGCTTGATTAAGGAGGTGACTACGCGGCGTTCGTGCTGATCGTCATTTATCTACGTCTTATTTGTAGAACACGTGAGAAATAGAGGAAAGGAGTTGTTATATCAAAAGTAACAAGTCTTAACCACAGAATTATAAACTAAAGGTATACAAAACTTTTGTTTATAAATATGTGGTCTTAACACTGTTTTATTAAGGTATGCCAAGCGAACGCTACCTGATAGTATGAGACTGCTATTCGCATATATTAGTCTTTGAGACATAAAGTACATATACATAGATGGTATTATCAGAAGAGCCTATTTTGCGGTAAAATAGGGCTACATCAAATTACAAATATACTAAAGTTAAAATTCAGTACATGCCTGTATCCAGTATAATAGTGGTACCATTGTTCACCCCCAGAATAGTGTTCACCTTTTACATACTCTCCCTTCAAACTATCGCAGTCCACTCCTGGACATAGGTCTCCCCCATTTTGCGCCAGACATCCTGGTCCTCCGCTTTTCTCATCCAGCTTCCAACAGCGACCTTTCGCAAGGCGTCGGTCCATCGGGCCGAAGGGCGTCCTACGCTACGCTAGGCTACGCTACGCTTTTACATACGGAGGCGTACAAACAAACCTGGGCAATTTCTTGGCATGTAAATTTTACACCACTTTTAAGGTGGCTATCTAAAACATTTGAACTGTTACTGATTTTGTATTATTTACAAAATTGGAAAAGAAAAGTATGTGCGATATTAACTAGAGATGCCACCCGTACTCGAAAGTATTTGTGAAATCAACTACAGATGCCACACGAAGAGAAAAGGTTAAAGAAAACCAAAGGCTGAAGATGGTAATAAAAGTCAATGATATTCTGTATATATAAAGGTAGATACCCCATCCAAAAACGAACCGCCGAAGAGAATACAGTTTGTACTCTTATGTTTAGGTAAATGTGTTTGAAATTCGAAATATGTGTATGTGTGTTGTCACTGCATTCGGAACACTTTTTTCGATTGTTTTGTGAGCATATCACGAATCCATTCTTTTTACATCATTAATGAAAGTCTGCTAATACTGCCCTGAGGCCGACATCCAACATTACAGATGTGAGTTCTCTTATATCCTTTGAACGACCTATGTGGTGTAATTGGATGAGATGTCGGCTCTTACACCAAGGGTTCCGGGTTCGATCCTCGGGCAGTACAGACTTTTGTGTGCATGAATAAATATGCTTGTAATGGTCTGGTCTTTTTTATGTACAATATGTAAAAAAAGTATAAATATGTATACATTGTTTACTAGATGGCGGTGTGTGGATGTCAGTGGATATTTTTGATTATATCCAGTAATTCTTCTTACCTGCAAACATTAACGGTGACGTCATCATGCAATGCCTCACCTACATTCTGTAGATAAGATAAGGTATTGTGATTCTAATTCCTATTTCCACGTCCATATGCGAGTACCGCCATCAATCTCCGATAACCATACGATAACGAGACAATGAGAAATGTTCTGCGTCACCCGGTCCATCCTGTAATGGGCTCACCGAGTGCTGCATGATTAGTCGCCAGGTGTCCAACTGTCTGTCTGTCCTGTCATTTGTCCGTGTCACCGGCGTTATTTTTGAGCGTCTCACATTGCCTATTTTAGTCAGTTTCGATAGTAAAAGAATACTTTAATTTGGTTCGCATTCCATTTATTCGAAGCTGTTTCGTATATGAGTAGGTTAAGTTAGGAAATTACATTATGTTATAACATTAGTGTATTTGTATTGACATGTAATTAATCACGAAACCAAGATTAATTGTAAGTCGCATTTGATCTATAAACACGGTCCAATCCACGGTCCAATCCAATACACACGTTTTATAAGTTACAAATTTTTTGGTCGGTTTCAGTTTATTTTTGTTGAGTGAAAATGTCTGGCAAAATGCAGCATGATTAAATTATGTTTTAATAAGTCATTGCTATGAATGGTTGGGACCAAAATCCTTTAAGTTAAGGCGTAGCCTACTACGCGGGCCCATTGCGAATTGGTAATTTATATTGATATATAATAATCACCATAATAGAATATCCATACTCATACTAGCTGTTAACTTCTTTTTAATTTGATGATTGAAAAGTGTCTTATGAAGTTAAAATTGAATAAAGAGTGACATAAGTTCAACTATAAAGTTGTTATTAACACCTGGGTAACAGGCACAGCTGACATCCTTCCCTGGCTCATCCTACTATCGCGTAGCACATGGTCGCTACCGCTCCTGCCAATGTGCCTCACAGATTTGCGACCAAATGTTACGCTGCACGTGCACTGCTCACGTGCACATGTCCCAGATAACGACTGTTTTATGAAATGTTTTACAACGAACATCTATTGCTTTCTGAAGAAAGGTGATCGCCAAATGTGGCTGTACGCTTCCGCTGTATGCCGCCGATCATGGCCCTCATAAACGGAGGCAATAAAACGCTTTTGTTTCAGTTCCGTGTTGAGCGATGCTGGAATTGAATTCTACCATGTGTCAGGTGTTGGGTTTTATTGCGGCTCAACGGTTGCCGGACTAATCGGCTCTATGTTTCAGGGCTTCCGCCTTTGTTCACACGCTTTTTTGTGTTCCTAATATTTCACATATTTTAGTCAAATAGGATTAAAACTGGCTTAACAAAGACTGACATTCTATTAAAAGTATTAACACTTGTAATAATTAATCTAATAGGTATACCGACTCACAAATGTCTTGAGTCATGTGTGATATATTTTGTTCGTTTAATAATATATACAAAAATTAACTTGATACACAAGAAAAAACCTATGAGTGAATACTGTATAGAAAAAAGCAAGTGTGGCATTGTTTCCTTTGTGAAATACCTCAGGTAAATAATAACATAAGTACATACAACTTGTGCCTTTGTTTAAGAATTTCCAAATAAAGATAATACTTACTATCATTATCGCATTGTTGATTTTGTTTTTATCATCATAAATTGGTTATACAGTATACATATAAATCATGTTATTCCATACACACGTTGTGTATGGAATAAGCAAGCAAAAATAAAATATTACATAAAATATCTGATAAGAAAGTAGTTTTAAGGCTGAAAGCATTCGGTCCGATGTAGCTGTAAATGGCATGTGCAACCACATTGCGCTGAATTTTCATAAGTTTGTAGTTTCGCAGAATATATCCTACAGTTTATTCACTTAAATTGAAAATCACTTTTTAAATTCGCTATTTTGTAGGTTTTTTTTTCACGATGACTCATATTTTTCTCATTGTTGCTCACCATGAATACGTTGCAACGATATTATAAAAATGGGATTGCGACGCTTTGGAAAAAATGAGTCGTATCGAGTGAAACCACGGCCTCACAAAAAAACCGTCGTGAAAATACGAAAGCGCTGTGTTTCGCCGAGTGAGTGACCTCACTCACTCAGAACTCTTACCCGTCCATTATATTACCTAATCATTCTTCCTTTTTTAAATATTGTCTCAACGGTGGCTCATTAGTGTGGACTGTGGCCTTCTGAACTTTAAGGTGCAGGTTCAAAGCCCGTACCAATGTCGTTTCGAATTTTCGAAATAATACGTACGTTTATCTGACTCTCTTACGGTGAAGGAAAACATCATGAGGAAACCTGCGGACGCCTACGAAGAAATTCAAAGGTTGTGCGTGAAGTGGGCTTATCTGCACGCGTGGACGACTATAAGGCCTATTCCACCCTATACGGGTAGGCTAGTGCCTGGTGGGGACGTATAATGAGCTAACGATGATGAAAGGTTGGTTACGCTCATGTGACTATTTTCGAGTCACGAGCTTAAAAGTTCAATATTTTGCTAAATTACCTTTAAATAAAATTCAGGGGATCGGATCACAGCACCCCTTACTGAATTAGTTCAATCCATCCGGATTGACTTAATTCAATCCGGATGGATTGAAGGTGACGGGACATTGTCTTCATCTCAATACCACATTTAATTCTCCGGGGTTATATGTGGCAGTTGCTACTTAGTCCAGGTAAGCTATCACATTAACTGTTTAATGACGTCATAAAAATGTGATTAAATGAATGTATGAATTTTTTATTTATATCATGTACCGGTAGAGCAACCCAAGTGACCTTAGCAGTACAATCAGTACATGCAGGTGGTCCCACTAGTACAATATTCACGTAAATTTCTGAAGATAAGCGAAAGGTTTCCGCTTTATCTTATCTTATTATCACATTTTAATGCGCACTTATGTTTGTGGTAAACTCAACACATTGTTTCAATACATCCTTAACTAATGCGCCAGCTCTAAATCAATAGCTTATTTATTACATATAACGGCAGATTCGTTAAAACCTGTGCATGAACTAAGTTTAATTATATATTTGATCAACTTATAGTTATTGGGAGCTTCTATGTTATATTTTCAGTCATATCACAACATACATTAAAATAAATATTGAACAAAGTTAAAATAAATACAAAATAGGTCTTAGGTCAATCATATATCTATCAGTCTATGTTGGGGTTTTAAAATAAATTGAATTAATTTTATCTCATAATTAAATAACACAAACGTAAACAAAAACTCACACGCTCATAATAAGACAAAATATTTCATGGTAAGCGACAAAACGAAAAATAATTGAGTTTACGCAGAACAAACACCATATCCTAAAGGATGTGGTGTTTGTTCTGTGATAGTCCTTATGAAACTATTGAAAAACTGGTTAAAAATTCATTCATGATAATAGTAATAAATAATACAAAAGAAGCCTATCTTAGCTGATGTTATCTGTTATTGTATAAACATGATTCTGGTCTTTTAGGCTTAACGATATATACAGGAAGTAAGCTATTATAAGCCGTCGGTTACCCGGGCCGAAGGCTCAATAATAATCAATAATCAAATGCTACATTTGCCGAAACGCAATCTCCAGAAATCATCGATTCGCGGCCTATGCCTAATGACGACATCATGCATCAGAAAAACGAAAGAAACAAGAGATAATTACCCAAAATTAAAAATAGACCTATAGCAAAATTTTCATATCGTTGATTGTTATTTTAATCCAGTTCAGGGAAATCTTTTACATAAACAATCTTTGGAGTGATACCAACTCTTATTAGTGGAAATCTTGGAGGACTGCATTCCACTAACTAATTTTGTTACGATCGTTTTTTTAATGGATTTTTGGTTACATATCGTATAAGAACAATATGTAGGTATAAATCCTAGATTGCTTTCAATCCTGTATTGAAGATATATTATTCATTTCGGGAGTATGTGTGTAGGTATATATGTAATCTAAGGTTCTCAATACATAAATATATAACAATCGTTCGGGCCTCGAAAAATAAAGCCTTCAAAATAACGAGCATATGTTTTTGTGACCATATCTAATTGTGATCCCTCTTGAAATTGTAATTAGCGTACGGATTATGGTTGACAGATGGGCACCATCACTATCTACGTAATTAGAATTTCCAACGGTGTACTTTGATAACAATACTCTTATTGAACTGATACTTATGTTTAATACTCGTCTATCTATAACCCATATAAATTTTCTTATGAAACCTTAACATAAATATTTCGGTGACGATTGTATGATAAACATACAATACATATTATTAAGTAAACAAATTGCCAACAAAATATAAATAATGATAGTGTGAAACCTTCTTTAATCATTATTTCCTGCATAGGTAGAAAAATAAAATGGCTTTAATTTTTAGACATAATACATAAAACAGTTTAGCAAACCAGTCTGAACTGGCTACAACGACGTGATACAAAATATAAAGACGATTATAAACTAGTTTAATCTGGATACTGCCTATACGACAACAACGCTTATTTGATTTTACTTTGTACATTTTTACAGCAAACCTATGTAAGTAAATATATAGAACGAGCTGACTTTTCTAACATGGTTCTAGAGAACACAGATTTATAAACTAAAGGAACCTATAGTTTATAAATCTGTGCTAGAGAATAAGGATCATATAAGCATTATGGATATACCATCTCAGCCTCACAAGAAAGCTGCTGGTTGTGCGATTTAACGATCTCTTAAAGTAGTGGCTTTTATTGGTACTATTATCTGTTATTATGTATCAACTCCAGTTACTTTAAACTACAATATGTATTATAAGAATAATTCATTCAATATGTATGTGCTTTATTATCTACAACATTTAAGCTAAATTGACAATCTTATATTTAGTAAACAAACCTAAATAAGGTTTGTTTACAGTTAAATGTATAGATACAACAGTGCTTAATTTATTGAAATCCATCCTTATCTATTTTTTGTCGAGCGTCAAAATATGCTTGACTTTTTGCACTCGGTTTTTTTAATATATTGAACAAAATAATGTGTTTCTTAATGTTGAATAATAGCTAATGATTATTTTTTCGTTTAACATGAGATCTACTAGTATCAGCAAAGTTAAGTAAACTTTTTCTCTTGATTCAAATACAACTTATAGTTTATTCATCGACGTGCCATCTTAAAAAGTGTGACCTCACTTTAATGAAATACAAAAAGGTATTGAACAATGTCTGACCAAAATGCATTATTGTAATGGAGGCGCATAAATCGGGGATGTAATCGCGCGGTGCACGTGTGCGGCCCTCGGTGCAGCTGCGCGCGTCCCAGGTATCTCGAGATGCGGCAAAAAGAGGAAAGTGCGCCCACTCGCGCTCGACGGAGTATTGCGAAACGACTTCAGGTGTTGCCAGTCTGGATTTATCGAATCATAACACAGATCTGTCGATACCAACCTAGTTCGTAGAATGGATGATCTGAGGTGTTTTATTATAAAAAAGAGAGGCAAACCAGCATGCGGCATACTTGATGGGAATGGGTGTTAACGCCGCTTCAGTGTCAGTCTTTTTAAATTGTTCTATTCCATTCAATCTTAACATAGCTAAGTTAGGCAGTAAAATTACTATTTAAGCACTTAATATATTTAAATCACTCTTTAGCTACTTATTGCTCTATATTGAGTTTTGGCCTTTAGGTATCCGTGTTATTATACATCAATGGTATTTTAGGTGACATTAGTCACTTACCTCATCTTTTCAATCTCATACGTTAATCTCATATATTATAAATGTTCAATAGCATTGGACTATATACATTTTGTAAAAATATATTTTATGTATACACATATTTTAACTGCATAAGAATTAGTGGACTATTAGGTAAAGGTTTTTCCTATTTTGCACCTAGTCCAGCAATTCTGGTCTTCAGTTTCCTCATATAGCCTAAAAAGGCGACCTATCGCAAGGCATCAACACCAAATCTTATTTGCTCTATATCGGCAATCCTCCACTCCGCGCAAATGCCTCTTTGCTAATCTAGCGAGCATTGTAATTTACTTCCCTCACAAATTACATCATGTCTGATTTTATCCTTGAGATAGACCTTCTAAATAGTTATAGTATGTCACATTTTACAATTGTTTTTTTACTGGCAATTACGCTTGTTATGATTAATTAAATGATTAAAGTAGTAAGTCATTTCTGAACAGAAACTTTTCGTTACATAGTGAAATTATTACTCATTTCGTGCACACAAGAAACAATTACAATTTTAAAATAAACATCCCATCTTTAAGAGCTGCTGTGCTAAAATTTGTTTAACGGTAAATTATCTTGTTGGTATTCTTAATAAGCCATTCACAATTCGAAGGTGATTGCCGTTGGCACATTTCCCATGTGTTCTTCGAGCAGATGCTGAGTAATAAAACAATCAGGAGTCCCAACTAATTTGTGAAACAATCACTGGTTCTGCATCTGCGGCGCATCGTCACGTGTTGTTCAGATGATTATCAGAAATAAGTAGGCACAATAAAATGCACAAACGGGGCTTTCTCTGAAGACCAAATGTGGATGGTTCTCACGTCCATCTGGTGCGGATTTTGGGCAACTGTGATGTTTGAATATGCCTTGCAGATGGCGGCGGCTGCTTTAAAGTCGCAATTCCAGCAATACCATTTTCATTGAATTTTTAGATGGAACAGTGGCCGTTTTTGCAGATTCAAATATAGATAAGATAATGTGATTTTTAATTAGTTTGTTTGCTTTTGAATGAATATAATGTTATCTTAACTATTTATTATTAAATGAAGGAAAATGTTTTCAGACAGGAAAGTACTATGGACGTTAACTAAGTTGTAACTCTTCTTTTTATTTAAAAAAAACCAAAATCTTAAGACTTTCATTAATTGTTTCAAATAAACATTTACTTCGCAACTTCTTACGTGTGTAACTGTATTAGGAAAGGTTAGAGGGTTATCTTGGTTCTAACCATTACGGGAGACATTTATGGTCATGATCTTTATGATAACAGTATTTTAGAAAGTAATAAGCTCTGCCTGTATTTCATGGGCAACATTACATGTATGTACGGAATTTAATAAATATAATAATTTTCTCTGTGGTAACAAACATTTTTGGAATTTCTATAATGAAAAGCCCATACGTATAAATATAGTATTAAATGTTTCAATAAAGTACAAGTTCTTCAAAATTTGGAATGGACTTGACATACTCATGTTAGCACAATATAGTAAATAAACAGTGTTTAAAAAAATCACACATTGTAATTGCGAAGGGTTGAGTATAAAGTATTCCGACCTTTATCCGCTGCAATCTATCCAAAGCATCTCTATATCTACAGGAAGTTACTTTAAATTGTGTTTGTCATATCATACAATATAATGTTTGCATACATTTCATACTTACTAAACTTTTAATTCGTCAAAAATTCTCCGTCGGCCCTTGATCACATAGTTAGCGCTGGGCAATGCGACGACTCGAATAATACATTTCACTGTAACCAGTGACAGGGTAATTTTTACTGTACACCTATTAATAAGACAATCATTATTTTTAGCTCACCTCAATGTGTCAGGTCGCGCGTGACGACGGGCAGACGGACACCGCGTCCGGGAAGTATCGTCGCCGGCAGACAGCGCGGAAAGTCTTATATATTTAGAATATTTTTATAGTAACATGTCGCGAAGACGCGCTAAAACATTACTTATATTAATCTCGGATTTAATTGGTTTATTAGGAAATTATCATCTTTGTTTTTGTTATCGGAAGCAAACTAGCAGGATAAACATTTTGGAAAGTGGATCATCCTGCCAACTACGGTATCACTGATGGTGTTTGTAAGACTAGTCTTCCTATAAATAATCTTCAGTTGACTTGAGCGTGAGGCTTATGATGCGAACTGTCGCCTTCCTACCGGGATGGCTGAGGTTCAAATCGCGCCGCGTACCGAATGTTTTAGAATTTTTGCTCTTACTTCTTAGTGAAGGAAAAACATCGTGAGGCATCGCTCATGCACCCCTGCGAAGAGATTCGAAGACTGTGTGTGAATCGTCCAATCCGACTGGGCCCACGTGGACGACTAAGGCCTAATCATCCTATACGGTAGGCCGTGCTCCGGTGGGGACGTTTAGTGAGCTGATGATGAATGAGTAACAACAATTTAACAATAAATAAACCATCATAAACATATAAATTTAACTTCGAAAAAAATTAATGCTAACTAAGTTAACCTAACCTTCAACTAAGTTTAATTTAAATAATATTATTAGTATTTTCGGAGTCAAACATCAACAGCCTATACGAAAGCAAATAAAAGTGGTAAACTCTGGTGTTTGTGGTGATAAAAAAGTTAATTTATTCAAAAATAGACAAAAAAGTGTAAAGAGTTACCGAATAAAACTCTGAGGAAGAGTAACAAAACTCATATGTATATGTACCATAGCATGTTTATACCTTTGTAATTCACTGATAGCTAGTAAATAAGTTCGAGTTAATTCAGGGATACTAAATGTACCTACGACGAATGTATTGTTGCTGACGATATCGTCATCGTTGCAGAGTCATCGGAAGAGCTTGCTGGATGTTGAATAGCCTAAATAATCTCCCGACGAGTTGGGCTTGGCATGAATTTGGACAAGACGAAATCATGTTCAATGACCATGTCATGCCACAACCGATATGCGTCGAGGCATCCTCTCGATAGTTGTGCAAGAATGTTTACTTGGGCCAAACCATCCAACTTGGCCGTCACAATTTCGAGAGGGAAGCAGTAGGATTCAGTTGGGTTGGGCGGCATTCGGCAAGTTACGTCAGGTCTTCACGTCGACAATTCCGCAATTGCTACTAAAGACAAAGTCTTGAGCAATGCGTCCTACCCGTACTTACATACGCAGCTGAAGACATGGACACTGACTGCGGGATTGGTTCACAAGTTCAAAGTCACTCAACGCGCAATGGAGCGAGCTATGCTCGGTCTCTCTTAGCGGATAAGAATCAAAATGATTTAATCCGTAAGAGAAACTAAAATTACCGACATAGCCCGCCGGATCAGCAAGTTGAAGTGGCAGTGGGCTGGTCACTGTATGTCGCAGAACCGATGGCGTTGGAGCAGACGAGTTCTGGAGTGGAGACCGTCTCGGCAGCGTAGCGTAGGAGCCCTCCGGCACGATGGAACCGACGACTTGCGAAGGTCGCTGTGGAGGCTGGAAGAGGAAAGCGGAGGACCGGGATATCTGGCGCAATGGGAGAACCTATGTCCAGCAGTGACTGCGATAGGTTGAATAGGAATAATGTACCTACAATTGTGAGTAGTAAGTATAACATATACCTTAATCTAATAGTAGGGCAAAATCCATTTTATAATAATATTATTCTGCTACAATTTCGCACGAATTGTTAATAGATGAATCCTTGGTAACATTTTGGGCATGATTGGCCAGTTGGGTAATTTTAATGTAAGTCTTACCCTTCAGCCCCGAATACCTATAGCATAACACTTATGTCTTAAGATAATATTGAATTACGTATATTGATGACTATAAGCACAGGCACCTTTTGTTAATTTTTCAATTGAATGAATTGCATATTCTAACGCTATCTGAAACGAAAGAAAATGATTTTTATCATTTTATTTGGTTTCATGACGCATATTTAAAAAAATCTATCATGTTAGTCATTGATAAAATGATTCCGGAATGAAGTAAGCGGTGGTGCGTTATGAATATTGATTTCTTAATATAATAGATATAAGTTAAGTTGCTAAAATGTTGCACATTATCATATCCTGCGGACGTCTACAACGTGTTTGGTTTGCATATAAGAAGTCTCGGCCGAGCCTGTCGTGATGCGTGATGACTAATGAACAAATGCGAATGTTTATGTGTGTAATTGTAAGTAATTTCACGCAAAAAGTACTCATTTAACAAATTTATTTGATACTTAAGTTTAATATCTACTAACCGATCAGCCACAAATTCGTATTGTACAAGTCAGAATACCTCAAAGGCTCATCAAGTGAACATCAAGTTTTTCGTGTATTAAACTATATGAGGCAGACAAAAGACGAAGCGACAGGAAAAGTGCACAATAGCTAGTTCGTTTTAGTGATATTGTTCTAAATCTCTGATGTTTATTGATCGCCTGAATTCAGAAAATAGAAATCAAATAACACTATGTATTTTTTTTATAAACTAAGGCTTAGAATACATATTCTAAAGCATATTGTTCACAGCATTTCCAAGGCCTTCTCGTAGGTGACTTTCATCAAAGAAGGATTTAAGAATTTTTTAACTTACCAGTGTCCTGAATAGCAAAATAATTAAAAAAAATAAAGTACTGTTGGATGGAACAAAGCTAGCCGGGTCATCTAGGTCTCTCTTTTAATTCATCGGGTTATAATAAACACACAATTGATTTAAGATTCCCCCAAAGAGTGCGCACGAGCAGATGTCCTGCAAATGTGTAAAGCACAACGAGGCATTCAGCACTGACGAGATCATCCCACGTGCCACGCAGCCGTGGCTTTACAAGCTGCAGCTATACAGATTAATGTTATAATATTCTACCTACATTATTATACATATAATAGGTGGGAGACTCGGTACTGAGCCGTCTAAGTAGGTACCACTGCAGTGCCTGATATCCCGTGAAACAGAAGTGAATTGCATTTCTTTGATTCGGTCTGACGGCACTATAGCAAGTAAAACTACCGGGTAAAAGAAACCTTACATCTGTTGTATTGGGTGACGGGCGTAGTGATTGATGGAAAATGATCGGTGACGTCACTAGCGACTCCGTAGCAATCGGCGTACCTCATCGCGCTGCATCGCTGAGGCAACGAACTGCGATGACGATAGCGCACGCGTTCTCGCCAGACAAAAGAGTCGAGTGACTAGATTGCGATCTTTTTGTGGGTCGACTGCCGCCGCGTAGCCCTCTGCTGTACTACTGTTATCTACTAAGAATTGATTTATTTTAGGGAAAAAACAACAAACATAATACTTTACTTGATAAACAATTAAAATTTCATTGTAATTATAACTCTTAGGTTTAAAAAGATCTAAAAATTGAGGAATCAGTTGCTTCCTAAGATATTTACGAGCGATACGATCTGGCGTCCTTGAAAAAAAGAGCGTATTCCCATATAATGGGCCGGCAACGCATTTCAGTGCCCCCTGGTATTGCAAATGTATATGGGCGCGGCGGTGTCATTTACCATCAGATGCGCTATTTGCTCATTTGCCCAGTAAAGTATAATAAACAAATTACAATAGACACAGCATAGCAGACTCATTTCCAAAAATGATTAATATGCTCGCATAGCATTAGTATATAAGATTGTAATAAAAACAAACGTCGTATAATACCAAAGGAAGCAATGAGAATATTTTCAAATATTAATGTTTTATTACAATAGTCTAGAAAGTCGCAGGTGATCGTTCCAGATACAGAGAAGCAACTCATAGTTTATGTTATTCGATGTAAAAAAAACCTAGGCCACCTGCGCTTATTTATGTGCTAATAAAAACGGCAGCAAAAATTTTCTAAGGCGTTAGATAGAGTTCTTCACTCTAAATGTACATATTAAAACGGCTGGTAGGTGCTTTCGTTTATAATTTCAAATTCTGTTTGTTGGGATCCCTCCAGGATTGAAATCTGATGAGAGATTTATTTTATATTTTGACACTGTAACGAGTATATTCACGTTACTAAAAAGCTGCACTTTCTTTTAATGTGTATACGTAAATGCAATACAAATTTTAATTGTTCTTTAAGGACCTAAACTGAATAAACACTTTTAATTTTTTTTTTCATTTCAATTGTTTCTTTAAAAGCAGAAAAATAATGTACAGTTACATGTATGTCAAAATGCTGCAAAATGCTATGCGTTATGTTATGATATAAAGAATCTTTAATTAATAAGACTAGTAAGAACAGAAATTTTCTTGAAATATTTCCTCAGTATCTTACCGTAAACTATTTTTATTTCATTTTGGATATCTTCGAAACCTTAAAATAATATACCTTAACATTAGTGATATCTACGAAACTACCACTTGGAAACACTAAGAAGAAATTCGCATTGATATCAACGTTTTTCACATTGTTTCTCGTAATACATGTAAGTACATACCTATATACTCTCTTATATTAGAGTACTTCTGCCTATTATCTATTCAATGTATATCTCGATAAAACGATATAATGTTTTCTTACAATGCATTTATTAATAAATATATGTGTTTTTTTGTTCACTATGAATTCGACTCCCTGTCATGAATTGCGTTGATTTTTAGTCAAACGAAACAGCCGAAACTGTTTGTTGCCGGGGTGACGTAACTGGCTGGACGTAGGGCATCGTTCTCTATTGTTGTTGGCGTATGCAAATCGGAACACGTGCTTCCGGTAATGTATGTTTGCCTGCAAAATGGCCAATCGCATCTCTTATACATTCACTAAACTAAATTAAAAATGGATACATAACGGTCAGGTATAATTTATGCTACTCAACGAGAGTCCTAGAAACTCATACGATGTAAAATTTCTTATGAAAACTAAACTCTGTAATTTATAGGAACCTTAAAGTTCCAGGTTTAACATAGTTATATTTTATCATATAAGTTTATTTTTTTGAGGAAATTTAGTCTTTGTAACCATTTCAACTACAAAGTT
>PQWD01013984.1:0-35187 GCA_019425675.1 Leucinodes orbonalis | reverse complement strand
AACGGATGCAGTATGTTTGAACTGACAAAGGCAGATGGTGCTAAAGTTCGGTCAGCATCACAATGTTGTTGCATCATGGAGTTTCTCAGGGCTCGATACTAGCCCAATCCTCACATTTTGTACAGTGCTGACATAGTCAGCAGCATTTCACACTGTGGACACCATCTATACGCAGACGATCTGCAACTGTAAACTACATTTAAGCCTGCTGAATACATGGATTGCAGTATCAAGGATGAATGAGGCTTGGAACGAATTTCAGCTTGGTGCAAGTCTAATTGCCTAACCTAAATGCCAAAAAATCAAAATGAAGCTGGTAGGTAGTAAAAAAATGTCCAAAGGATTTAATGATCACCCCTGGACATAAAAATAAAATGGAGAGACTATCATGTGTGTCCCTGAAGCAAGAAATCTGGGGGCTCCTTCTTGATGGCCATTGAATTTTGAAAGCCACATTGTAGCTTGTTCACGCAATTGCTTTATAAGACTCAAGTTGCTTTATAAATACCGGACCATATTTAAGTGAAAACATTTGAGAATTCTATTGTGCGACTCACTGATCTTCAAAACTAATTATTGCGATATAGTGTATGGGCCATGTCTTCTTAAGAAAAACTTCCAAGCTAGTACAACGTATACAGAATGCTTGCGCACGCTTTGTTTCCAGAACCACCACAATCACATATTACACCCTTTCTAATGCAGCTAATATGATCAAAAATGGAGGCCCGCAGGAAACTTCACTTGGCTACTCTTTGTTTGCATCATAAAGACTGGTACTCCAAGCTATCTTTACGAAAAACTCGTGTGGGCTCAAGACCAGTGCAGGTTAAAAAGAACGTGCACTCACACATTTCTTGCAGTTAAACATCGCACAGTCTTGTTTAGAGGGTCATTAGGTTTGCTGCCTCGCGGTGTTGGAATGATCTGCCACCCCCGCTACGTGATCTGAAAACACATTACACATTCATAAACATGTCAAAAATATCTTTTATGGTCACAGACACATGCCTACTTACCGTCGGGTTTTCAAGTAGTAGCACGAGTTCGGCCCTCCAAACACCAACTTGTCCCTAGATCTCCTGGTTTTTTGATGTTTTGTATGTGTGTTCGTTTTGGTATGCTTAATTTTTTATTTTTATTACAACTCTAATGTCACTAAATGTATTTAATGTAAAAATTTCTTTAACTATCTTCCTTTTCGTTTGTTTGTTTGTCTAAAAATCATACATGTGAAGCGTCAATGTCAGTGTGTCAAAGTAACGCTGTCATAACCGTTTCGTTTTACCAATTTATGTTATCGTTCATTAATGTTCTATTTTCTTCTGTACATAATTTTAAGTTAATTCACTTTTTAAAATTTTTTATTATTGGTTTTTTTGTGACGTCATTTCTACAATGGGGTTCCGTCAGAATATGCGGCGCTGTTGCGACGTCTTTGCAAAGCATCGCAATGGCTTATGCTGAGACGGAACCATTTGACCTGTTTATTTTTATGTTTTTTTATTTTTATGTTTCTGTTTTTGATGTTAAAATAAGTAATATTTAAGTTTTTTTTTTATCTCTATTATTGTATTTTTAATTTGTCAAAGGTCAATAAATGGTTTTTCTTTCTTTCTTTCTTTCACTTTGAAAGTGAAAAAATATGAAAATGCAAGTTGAGTAACATTTACATCAGCGAATGTGGTGTCGCATGGAATTCCCGGGCCACCGGTGACGCAATGCACGAGTTTTCCTGTTGCCCGTTTTGATGTTGCAAACGAGTGTTTTTATGGTTATTTAGCGCGTAAAAAGTTTGTTGTAAAACTCCTGGTAGGGTATGTCCTTTGGTATATTTTTACGAGCTAGGTTTTGGGCGTCGACGGCGTCACTTTCGAGTTGTGCAAGTATGTCTACCTGGCCAAACCGTCCAATTTGGCCGGCATAATTTCGAAAGGAGGCTAGTAGAAGGATCAGTTGGACTGGACGTCTTCGGTAATACATCATGTTCTAACGTACAACGATTTCGCAATATTTAAAGACAAAAGTCTTTGAGCGATGCGTCTGCCCGTGTTAACAATACGCAGCTGAGACATGGACACTGACTGCGAGATGGTTATAAAGTTCAAAGTCACTCAAACATCGCGTTATATGTGCTGTCGCTGCATTCGGTTCACCTTTTTTCGATTGTTTTGTGAGCATCTCACGAATTTATACTTTTTACATCATTGTTCAACACATGAAGATTCGGCAGAATCGTGTAATGGTGGTGGAACACTCAGTACCCGAGTCTACCAACCAAGTAATCTTTAATTAAAAATACTTTAAGTAAAAACAAGTATATCCAAGTAAGTCATGTTTTTTTAGCATCAAAATAAATAACAAAAGATAATCATGCACTTAAAAGCAATTCGCACCGATGACAGCTGAAGCATTGCGACATATCCGTATTGTGTTTGGAAAATAAAAACATTTTTTAAGCTGTTACGCCTATAGCAACCATATATATATATATGCTTCTTAAGCACGGAATTATTTTCGGACAATCAGCGCGATTCAGCCTGCAATAGGCATAACTGGGAAAAATTGCAGAAATTGACATTCGTTATTAAATTTAATCTCTCTCTCTCTCTTCAACCTATCGCAGTCCACTGCTGGACTTAGGTCTCCCCATTTTGAGCCGCCAGATATCCCGGTCTGCCGCTTTCCTCATCCAGCTTACAGCGACCTTTCGCAAGTCGTCCGTTTATCCGGCCGGAGGGCGTCCACGCTACGCTTGCCAAGACGCGGTCTCATTCAGAACTCGTCTGCTTCAACGGCCATCGTTTTGCGACATACGTGACCAGCCCACTGCCACTTGTCAACTTGCTGATCCCGGGCATGTCGGTAACTTTAGTTCTCTTACGGATAAATCATTTTCTTATCCCTAAGAGAGACTCCAAGCATAGCTCGCTCCATTGCGCGTTGAGTGATTTTGAATTAAATTCATATTGAGGCTGAAACGGCAGAAAATTGTAGCCGAAAAGAACGCATGGTCTGGAGGAAAAAGACTTAGTTCCTAAAAAAGGGTGTTTTTATGGTTGTTTTTTTACCTTTGCAATGTGCAAATATTTCAAATAATTTTAACAGATTGTATTGAAAACCAACCAAACCAAGTCCTTTTCGTACGGGCCACCGATTTTTTCTGCAAGATTTTCTGCCAGTTTCAGCTCCATATTTCATTGTGTGGTTTCCCCGTATTGAAAACCAACCAAACCAAGTCGTTTTCGTACCGGGCCACCGCATTTTTTCTGCCAGAATTTTCTGCCAGTTTCAGCTCCATATTTATTGTGTGGTTTCCCCGTAAATCATTTTTTATGTTATAAGTGTACAGGACGTTCAGCGACCTTATCAGAGGGTAAGAGATACGTCCAACCATGAACAGAAGCGGCATTGAAGGAGGCCAACAACGATGGACAGTTATTATTCTCCTCAATGCCGCACTGGTCGCCGAACGAGAGACAACAGATGCTAGTCTCTCATACCCGGTAATGTGGTATACAGTGCCCTCGTCGGCACAGACGTGCAAACATGGTGTTTCACAGGACGATATGTGTATTGCGCTGGTCCCTACTAGACGACTCAGTACGTGAGCATCCTGGACTAGTAAATAAAATAAAAAGTTCAGTAATTTGAGAAATTACCTTAGAGAATATATAGAGAATATCAACAAATGTTATCTCAGCTGACGGGCGTAAGGGCGGCAGTTCTCGGAGATAATAACTGTTACTGTTTTGGTCTCCCTTATGCCGCTATGTCATGATAGGACGTAGCACATACCATCAGGTAAGCGGCCTGACCGACCTTGTAACTTATATATCGATAGAGCACACTTTGAGCCTATTAAGGGACCTTAGTGACCATTTTCGGCTTTCGTATGTTTTTAACATGTTTAGACGCTTTTTTTTTTTCAATAATTTCAGGTCAATGAAGATTTGAGCAAGGATGCTGTCCCTCTCAGAATCTGCCAAAGCTGCACGCGACGGTACAAGTCATGGTGATCGGAAAGCAGGACTGCAAATACCGGAAGCGAAGAAGGATCGAGCCGTGAGTTTCCTCTCTCCTTCTCCTCTCTCTCTCCTCTCTCATCTCTCTCTCTCTCTCTCTCTCTCTTGACTGTTTGTGCTACGGTTGGTTTCCTTTAAGTCTTGCACAGACATCTGAAGCAGCGGGATTTTAGGTTGGTCACGTGGTCTACCACACACACAACACATACGCATGCACACACCCATTGGTGTTATGGTTGAGACGTGTCATTGTTTATCTAGACATGTCACTATTACACCATTGATGATGATGATTACCATTACATACGATGATGATGATGAATATTGATTGTCACAGGGAAAGGACAAATGGATGATTAGTAGTGTATTGCAATCGGCGATACACCCCAGAGCACGTTCCAACACGAAGCCACAACCCACTGCAGCAGACTTCATGATAATGTAAGTACACTACTAGGGTCGAATGACAATTTTCTCTGTTATTACATTATGATGGACGCATAATAATAGAAACATTGGTAAAAAAATTACTTACTCCGTTAACATTAAAACCACAGAGATATTCTAAAAACACTAATGGACTTTCCCAAAAACGCTTCATACAACGGCTACCAGTTATGAGACGTCACGCATCAGTAATTAGTACGCATAGTTTGTGAATTTTGTACTACAACTATATTAAATGTTGCGTTTACTAAAACAGTTTCATAGCAAAAGTTGCTTTAAATTGTATGTGTTATCCTTTTGTTAACAATTTTTGACAATTAATGTACTTTACAAAATGGACTTGCCCATCTAACTTGAAGACTAATAAAATTCATAAAACATGAGTTTTCGAGCTGAGAGTAAGCACATCGTTATATTTAACCCAGATTTGTAATAATATGAAATAGTTTTACGATTTCAGGACCCAGTCATCATGCCATTACATCAGTGTTGCCACACTATATCATAGACAAAAGGCTTTTTGAGATGTTAGAAAGGGCTACATAGGGCTAGATTAGCCATCAAAATATTTTCTGTTTTGTTTAGCATTGTTTGGTTATGTTTAACTACGGGAGAATATCCTATAACGTGAATTAATCATTAAATCATCATCAGCTTATTAAACGTCCCCACCGAGGGGCACGAGCCTACCCGTATAGGGTGATTAGGCCTTAGTCGTCCACGGCGGGCCCAATGCGGATTGGACGACTTCACACACAACCTCGAATCTCTTCGCCGGGGTGGATGAAGGTTTCCTCACGATGTTTTCCTTCACCGTAAGAGCGTCGGATAACGTACATATATTTTCGAAATTCGAAAATACATTGGTACGTGTCGGGATCATTAAATAATGTCTGGGAATGAGCGTCGGTGGCTCATGGTGTGGGCTGTCGCCCTCCTACCGGAGGGGTGAAGTTCAAATCCCCGCCACGTACTAATGTGTTTTCGAATTTTCGAAATGATATGTACGTTATCCGACGCTCTAACGGTGAAGGGAAACATCGTGAGCGCGCCTGCGAAGAGATTCAAAAGTTGCGTGAAGTCGTCCACCCGCACTGGCCCGCGTGGACGACTAAGGCCTGTACACCCGACACGGGTAGGCTCGTGCCCCTCGGTGGGAACGTTTCATGAGCTGATGATGAATGTCTGGGAAAATGAATTTATAATTTTAATATTCATCACATGTTTATTTAATTTAGTTAAGTAATTATTCTATGTTATATATTTAATTTTTTTATTTAATGTTATATAGATTTTAATTATTCGAAATATGATTTGACTTTGAAATTTGAATATCGTAATTCGGTATTCTCCACCATTCGCAATAAAATACCAAACCTTATTTTCATAAAAGTGCACTTTATTTTACATGTCGTTTCATTGATCATGATTGTTTATTTGCAATATTGTATTTTTAAATACACTGAAACCAATAAATATTAGGTCAATTGATGTAAGTGAGCAATGAGGTCACGTTTCAATAATCTCATACAAAATATATGGAAACGTACCTTTTTGACAGTTTATAAAAAGGGCGTCAACGATTAGTGGTGTCAAATACCCAATTGTCATTCCGCAGCTGAACTACAGGCTGCAATCGAATACCGCCATGGCTGGTGTGCCGCAGGGCGGGAAGCCGAGGAAGCAGGATGCAATAATGCAAACGGATCCGGTGCAGTCTGAAGACGACAGCCAGGAAGCCAGAGGGAATACCCGGTGAGTGGTAGACTCGGTACTGAGTCGTCTAGGTACCATCGTTTATAGGAAGATGTATAAAGTTTTTCAATAAGGTACCGCAAAATATTGTCGAGTTACCTTTACACGTGTTTTAAAAAAAACACCTTTCTAAAAAAGGGTACTATACTATTGACGAATATTTATGTGATAAAAATCCATGGTCTTAAACTGCTCAGCTACTTCAGTGTTTATGAAATATCTGTACATTAAAGTCATTGTTTAAAAAAGGCTGTACTGTTGAGTTTTCTTGGGTGCTTCTTTCTCAACAGGCCAAAACGCCGAAGCGCTTTTTTCCAAGTATCAAAATTCATTATTGTGCTTTACTTTGGTATTTTAAATGTATTTTTTGTTTTCTTTTTGACGGTCATAAGTGCTTTTTGTAAGCCTAATCTGAATAAATGTATTTTGACTTTGACTTTGTGTACTGAGTCGTGTAGGTAGGTACCACCGCAGTGCCAGATATCGTCCCGTGCAATACCAGTGTTGTGCACTTGTGTGTTTCGGGATGAGGGCACTGTAGCTAGTGAAATTACCGGGTATGAGAGACCTAACATATGTTGTCTCGGGTGACGGGCGCAGTGCAGCATTTATGGAGATTAATAACTGTTTGTTTCGAATCTCTGTAACGGCTGGACGGATTTGGACGGGACTTTTTTCGGCAGGTAGCTGATGTAATAAGGAAGATCATGGGCTATTTTTATTTAAGGCAATGCTTTTTATTTGTGTGCGGCGCGCTTTTAAGTTTTGTTTTACTGCGGCAGAATATAATCTTATATTGCGAGCAACACCGCGGTGAACAGCTAGTGATATATATTTTCGTCCCCAGTATCCAAAACTAACGGAGAGTTTCGAGCTGAAGAAATACGACGCGCCAAAAGACTACACAAAGACGGAGGAAGACTTCATACCGCAAACGAATGAAGAGTACAACACTGGCGCTGAAAAATACGCGCTCGAGCGGAAATCCCACGGGTACGAAAAGACCGGGTTCGAGAAGACCATGGACTATCAAAAGCAGAACAACTTTGAGAAGGCCATGGACTATCAGAAGCAAAATGGTTTTGAGAAGACCATGGACTACCAGAAGCAGAATGGATTCGAAAAGACCATGGACTTTCAGAAGCAAAACAACTTCGAGAAGGCCTTAGATTATCAAAAGCCGAATAACTTTGAGAAGACCATAGATTACCAGAAGCAGAATGGATTCGAAAAGACCATAGACTATCAAAAGCCGAATAACTTTGATAAGACCATAGACTATCAGAAGCAAAATGGATTCGAAAAGACCATAGACTATCAAAAGCCGAATAACTTTGATAAGACCATAGACTATCAGAAGCAAAATGGATTTGAAAAGACCATAGATTACCAGAAGCAAAACAACTTCGAGAAGACCATAGACTATCAGAAACCTAACGGGTTTGAAAAGTCTATGGAGTACCAGAAACAAGCAGTAGACGGATACAAAATGGACGCCTATTCGAGTTTCAGTGATAAAACTTACGCAAATCGACCGGAAGGATGGTGAGTTAATATTATGAAATAAAAATATAATTAAAACACCCAATTTGGTGTAATGGTTGAGACATCGGCTATTATACAAGGGTTCCGGTTCGATCCCCGGGCAGTACAAACATTTGTGTGCATGAACATATATGTTTGTAATGGTTTGGGTGTTTTCTGTGTATAATATGTATGTATTTACAAGAAAAATGTATATAAGTATGTGTATCCTTTGTTTAGTACCCATATAATACAGGCTTCACGCTTAACTTGGGGCTAGATGGCGCTTTGTGAATGTCAGTGGATATTTATTTATAAGATAATGGTCAGGATAAGAGTGTCGGTGGCTCAATGGTGTGGACTGACGCCTTCCTACCGGGAGGGCTGAAGTTCTAATCCCGACACGTACCAATGTGTTTTCGAATTTTCGAAATTATATGTACGTAATCCGACGCTCTTACGGTGGAGGGAACCTGCGCACGCCTGCGAATAGATTCAAAGGTTGTGCGTGAAGTAGGCCAATCCGCACTGGGCCCGCGTTTACGACTAAGGCCTATAGGCTCAGGGTCTTCGGTGGGAACGTTTAATGAGCTGATGATGGTGGTCAGGATAATCTATAGGTGGAGACTTATTAACATTTTATTAAACTTAAGATCGATTTTAGTGTAGAGAGTAGTGCAAGAGCTTTTAGAGTTCAGCTGAAAGCTCGTGTGTTATCTTGTCAGAAGATTATTAAGATGCTGTGATAGTAATTTGAGGCACATTCAAACTAGAAACTATGTAACAATTACTATTATTATTATAATACTGGCGTTTTGTTGTTAAGCGATGAGGCACACTTGTTAATTTGCTATTTTAAAATTCTAGGTTTATACTTATGTAAAAAATGTACACTCGCGTGCAAGTAAATCGACTCAAGCCTCAAGTACGCATAACAAGTGATATAACTAAAAAATGCCTTATTATACCTCTATATAATGTTTTACATAATTAAAGCCTAGTAATTGAGCTTTAAAATGGTGTAAGTTGCATGAAAATCGATTCAGTAGTTTAGTAAAAAAGGTTAATGCTAATGATAATGTAAAAAATGTTGAAAATTCATACAATTTCACAGTATGGGGTTATTGTGTTTAAATGAAACAAAATGTGCGTAAGATAAAAAAATTATTCGTGTCAATATTTGGTATTCCCTCCTCTAGCTCTGATCACTGCTCTCATGCGATTCTTCATCGACCTTATCAACTTTTTAATGGATGATTGTGGTATTCGACCCCACTCTTCTACCAACGCAGTCTTGAGCTCATTGATGTTTGTCGGAGCTGGATTCCTCGCTCTAACTTTCCTTTTGAGCTCGTCCCATATGTGCTCAATGGGATTTAAATCGGGGCTGAGCGCTGGCCAATGCATAGTGTGAATTCCAACTTCGTTCAGGAAATCACGTGTGGCCCGAGCAGTGTGACATCGGGCATTGTCATGCATCAAGATGAAATTTTCCCCAATAAAGCCTTGATAAGGGACAACTTGATCCAGTAGAACATTTTCAATGTAACGATCACTGGTCAGACCTCCTCCCCGGCCCCCCCAGGAACGAAAACAAGGTCCGTTTTGCCTTCTAAGGAAATTCCAGCCCACATCATGCAAGATCCGCCACCATATGCAACGGTTTCCACAAAGCAGCACTGTGAAAACCGTTCACCGGGACGACGGTATACCCGACCTCTCCTGTCGCTGCCATGGAGACACATCCTCGTCTCATCTGTGAACAGGACTGACTGCCATTGCTCTATGCTCCAATCCAAATGTTCTCGAGCAAAGTGAAGGCGTGCTTGACGATGAGCTGTGGTCAACTTCGGGCCTGTAGCGGGTCTTTTCGGAGTAAGGTTAGCTTCTTTCAACCTTCTTCTAACTGTCCACTGACTGACAGTCACCCCGCGAACTTGACGTAGCTCCTGCTGCACATCTACGCCGGTAAGGTGTCGATTTCGGAGAGAGGTCGAGACCAAAAACCGGTCGTCACGCTCCGAGGTGCACCGGCGTCGGCTGGTATTAGGCCTCCGAGTGAAGGCACCAGTCTCTTGAAACCTTCTGTATACTCTCGAGACAGCGGACTGACTCATATTCAAACGACGAGCGACTTCTCGCTGGTTCAACCCTTCTTGCAACAGGGCAACGACTTGAGCGGCTTCTTCAGGTGTTGTATCCATAATTTTCTTCAAATGACGGCTTTAATTTGCAGAGATGTGTTCAGGTCAACGTCTAATGAGCGACTGATAAGAAAAAAACGATTACAGGGGGTTTTATAGGGGGTTGTGTCGCGCAAGTTGTGAATAGAGCGCAGAGCAGTTTACGGGAGGTTGCGTTCAGTTGCATTCTAAGTACAAGTGTTTATTTAAATTACTGATATTATGCTACCATTTGAAAGCCTAATTACTAGGCTTTAATTATGTAAAACATTATATAGAGGTAAAATAAGTCATTTTTTAGTTATATCACTTTTTATGCGCACTTGAGGCTTGAGTCGATTTACTTGCACGCGAGAGTACAATGTAGTCCGATGATTGCGCTGCGCGCACAGTTATGTTCTTGTAATTGTACTGGTTTCCACGGAAGAACAGCGTAGAGATGTCTTGCAGGCACCTCTACATTATAAGCTGAGTGGCGACCAATTGAGTGTTAAAAATCAAAATCAAAAAAATCAAAATCAAAATACTTTATTTGCATTAAATACGGTACAAATCAGGTGTTAGTAATTATTTATGTTTCTCATATTTAGCCACAGTTTGGCATGCAACATATGTCTACTTTGTAATTTAAAATTAAAGCAATAACAATGTCAAAATGTAATTAAATAAGTCGCATTCAAGTCATAATAATAAAATATAATAATAAATACAAAGCGATCAATCAACATTTATCAAAAAACTCCTTGAGGGAATAAAAACATTTATCCACAAGCCACCTTTTTAGACTTTTTTTGAACAATTGTATAGGTAACGTCTTAAAATCACCATTCAAGTGATTGAATATTCGAATTGCCATAAAATAACTATTATTTGTGTATGATGTTGTATTACTAACGGAAATACTATTATTAGATATCTACTATTATTCGCCCCACATCACTAACTCTTGGAAATAACTTCGGATATGTTTTAATGAACACGCAGATTTCATATATGTACTTGAGGTACAGTTAAAAACCGTTGAAGAAATTCTGATTCTCCGCTATGTTTATGTTATTGTTGGTTTGTTTAACTTCATATTATTAGTCTAATACTTAACCAGATGGACGGATGACCTGGTTAAGGGGCGGTAGCAGATGGATGTCAACTGCAAGGGATCGGTCCGCGTGGAAATCATTAGGGGAGGCCTTCGTTCAGCAGTGGACATAATTGGGCTGTAATGATGATGATGATGATTGATTTCTTTTATATGCACATGTACCTATGAAGATCAAAATTAATGCACCTATGAATGATAAGAGCGTCAGTGGCTCAGTGGTGTGGACTGTCGCCTTCCTACCGGGAGGGCTGAGGTTCAAATTCCGACACGTACCAATGTGTTTTCGAATTTTCGAGAAATATATGTACGTTATCCGACGCTCTTACGGTGAAGGAAAACATCGTGAGGAAACCTTCATGCACGCCTGCGAAGAATTCGAAGGTTGTGTGTGAAGTCGTCCAATCCGCACTGGGCCCGCGTGGACGACTAAAGCCTAATCACCCTATACGGGTAGGCTCGTGCCCCTCGGTGGGGACGTTTAATGAGCTGATGATGTGATGTACCTATGAAAAACACTAAAATAAACGTTTTATTATTATTATTATTTTTGTAAATATTTACACTGTTAGTGTTCCGAAAAAATAAATAAATTTACCTGTTCGTTTGTAGGTTCCCCAGCAGCTACCAAGACAGTGTTGAGTTACTGCGCAACCAGCAGCATAACCTTCAAATACTACAAGAGCAACACCGCATAGCGGAGAATCAGAATTTCTTCAACGAGAACCATATAAAGCAGAGGTCGACTTGAATCATGATGAAGAGAAATTCGGCTACGAGAGGACCAAGAGTTGGGTGAGTTTTAATTTTTAGCGCTCCGTAGCCAAATGGCGAAAACGGAATTATAGATTCGTCAAGTCTGTCTGTATGTATATGTATTCTGTGAACCGCTATTAGGTTTTAATAAGAAACTTGAATTTTTTAAAATATTTTGGGGTTCCCCATACATTGGACTGAAACTTAAAAATTCTTTTTCGTCGTACCCCAAGGTATCAGTGTGTAGATCTTGAAAAATGTATTAAGGTTTCAGATATCATTTTTTATTACTTGAATAGTTTGCGCGAGAACACTTCCAAAGTTGAAAAATGTGTGTCTATGGATCAGATCACAGATTATTTATTTATTTATTTATTTATTTAAGGCTCACAAAACAAGATACAGTCAAATACAGTTTTAGTTTCATCAATAAAAATTACATCCTAGACTGCAACTCTAAACATGTGAGCACAGATTGTACCAAATTAGCTGTAATGAGAGGTTAGTGTATAATAATACTTAATATCTATGTACCTTAGCATGTAATGTTAGTGAGAAACATTATAAGAAAGGTGTAATTGAAAAATCAGCTATAGTCCTGGATTGAAAGAATGTCCAGGACTTTATTACGAAAACCATGCAATTACAGCGAAAATGTCCAAAGAAGAGTGCTCAGAGATTACATTATAGAGGCGACACATTCTTGTAATAGGGTTGTAAAAAGTGGTATTAGTTTTATGAAACTGTAGGCAAAATAAACCAGGAGAGGGATTACGGGACCTAAACCGCGTACTAAACTCAAGCATAGAAAGTAGGACTGGGGAGTCAATTTTATAGTGTATAATTTTATAAAGAATTATAAGTTCGCTGCATTTACGACGGGACGCAAGTGATAAGATTTTAAAGTATTTAAGCCTCGCGTTATACGACCTATACCTACGACCAATACGAGCCCTAAAGCAAAGGATATTTAAGAACTTTTTTTGAATATTTTCGATTCTATTCGAGTGTACATTATAAAAAGGTGACCAGATTATAGAAGCATACCTAATATACCTAAAAGTCAATTGATTTCTAAATTCCTTAGTGCATCGTGATATAAAACCAAGGAGCTGAGTACACCTGGAGATAATATAGTCATAGTGACATCGGAATGTAAGTTCCTCATCAAAGTAAACACCCAGATCTTTTATTGTAGATACACGCTGCAAAGTAGAATCACCTAACATGTAGTCAAAAGTAATTTTGTTCTTCAAGGTACCAAAAGATATAACACTGCACTTGGAAGTATTTAAATACATTAAATTACTCAAGCACCAGTCTGATAACAAGTCTAAATTCCTTTGGAGCTCCAAACAGTTGTTCAGGTTTTTGATAGTGAAATACAATTTTAAGTCATCTGCGTAAAGCAAACAAGGGACTGTAAATCGATAAACTAGGTCGTTAATAAAAACCAAGAAAAGCAGCGGTCCCAGATGCGATCCCTGAGATTTCCCAATAGGAGATTGGGCAAGCCGCGTTTAAAGTGCGACAACTGTAAGCTCAACGAGCATACACTGGCTGCCAGTTTACGCTCTGTGAGACGATTCAAGACGCACGAATATTAGAAGAAATTACCGTTTTTTTTTTCAAAATGCTATCATGTGAATTCAGTGAAAATCAGTGAATTTACCAAGAAATATAATAACTTTTCACAGGTAAGAACCGAAAAGAAATTGCGACACTGGGACTGCCTATAAACTTGGCGGCTTGTCCAGTCTAATGTATATTCTGATGTCTGTGGATCAGATATATGAAAATTTTTTTGAATATAGTCAGAGGATCCATAGAACTAAAGATCGACATCCCTGGAAATGCTTGATTTTGCCCGCATACAAAATTATGGCCAGATTACAGACACTGTTATTATAACTCATAAAATGCATAAAAAAAATACCTGGAAAATAATGTATTCAATAAGTACAAATGAGTTTTTAAAGGGCGACAAGCTCAATTCATTCACAAACGTGAGTCGACCACAATAGGGATGATTTTTTTTCTACTATTATATGGACCGCCTAATAATAGAAACATTGGTAAAAAAATACTCCGTTAACATTATAACTCACCGAGGTTTTCCAATTCTAAAAACACAATAATGGACTTTCCCAAAAACGCTTCATACAAGTGTCTAAATATGACGTCACGCCTCAGTAGTTTGTATGCATAGTTTATGAATTTTGTACTACAACTATATTAAATGTTGCGTTTTATTAAAATGGTCTCATAGCAAAAGTTGCTTCAAATTGTATGTGTTATCTTTTGATTTAATTTTTTTGACAATTTATGTTAAATGTGCCTTAAAAATGATTTCCTAAACTATGACCAAACATCTGTTTATCTATTTCATCATCATCATCATCATCATCAGCTCATTAAACGTCCCCACCGAGGGGCACGAGCCTACCCGTATAGGGTGATTAGGCCTTAGTCGTCCACGCGGGCCCAGTGCGGGTTGGACGACTTCATACACAACCTTTGAATCTCTTCGCAGGCGTGCATGAAGGTTTCCTCACGATGTTTTCCTTCACCGTAAGAGCGTCGGATAACGTACATATATTTTTCGAAAATTCGAAAATACATTGGTACGTGTCGGGATTTGAACCTCAGCCCTCCCGGTAGGAAGGCGACAGTCCACACCACTGAGCCACCGACGCTCTACTCATCTATTTCATCACCTATGTCTAAATGATTTGAATGCATATATCTCTCTCTTTTCAACCTATCGCAGTCCACTGCTGGACATAGGTCTCCCCCGTTAAATATAATGAAATCAATAATAAATAAATTGAAAGAAAGAAAGGAAGAAAGAAAGAAAAGAAAGAAAGAAATTTGTTTGGTGCAATAAAAATTGTAACATGTTATTCCTTAACATTAATTAATCGATTAAAATATGAAAAAGGTAGCGTAGGACACTCGGACAGATAGCTTTCTAGCCGTTGAAGGCTGTAATAATTGTCTTTCCCAAAATCGATTCATACAAATGGTATATGGGGGGGGGGGGGATATTTAAGTCCATTAGTGGACTCGGAGAGAAGACGATATATGGATTTGTGATATTTCAGATGCGAACGTCATGTACGAGGGACAGAGGCGACCCCTGGCTCAGCACGTCAAACAAGAACCGGATGCAACACCAGGTGAATTATTTGTTTTTCTTATGTTATAAGTGTACAGGACGGTCCGGACGCTCACCTGATGGTAAGTGATACGCCTGACCATGACAGAGCGGCATTGAAGGAGACCAACAACTGATAGACAGTTATTATCCTCCATCAATGCCGCACTGCGCCCGTCACCCGAGACAACAGATGTCATGTCTCCCATACCCGGTAATGTGAGTAGCTACAGTGCCCTCATCCCGGAACACACAAGTGCACAACACTGGTATTGCACGGGACGATATCTGGCACTGCGGTGGTACCTACCTACACGACTCAGTACCGAGTCTACCACCAAAAAAGTCTGCTTCGATTTTCCTTGTTACATTACCTACCTGCCGAAAAAGTCCCGTCCAAATCCGTCCAGCCGTTTCAAAGATTACTCGCAACAAACAGACGGACAGAGAATTTAAAAATATTCATTTTTGTGTGTGCCGTATAATATTTATGCATCTAGTAATAAATAGTTATTTCAATATTACACATTCAACAGCGCCGTCTAGCCCCAAACTAAGCATTAGCCTGTAATATGCATACTAAACAACGGATAAGCATACATATATACATTTTTTTTGTAAATACATACATATCATACATAGAAAACACCCAGACTATTACAAACAGGCATGTACTGCCCGGGGACCGAACCCGGAACACTTGGTGTTGCAGTCGACGTCTCAACCGCAACACCAAATAGGTCGTCAATTTTTATGACATGACATGTGTATATATATATATAACTATATCAACTCAAGAGCGTCGGTGGCTCAGTGGTGTGGACTGTCGCCTTCCTACCGGTAGGGCTGAGGTTCAAATCCCGACACGTACCAATGAGTTTTCGAAAATATATGTACGTTATCCGACGCTCTTACGGTGACGGAAAACATCGTAAGGAAACCTTCACGCACGCCTGCGAAGAGATTCGAAGGTTGTGTGTGAAGTCGTCCAACCCGCACTGGGCCCGCGTGGACGACTAAGGCCTAATCACCCTATACGGGTAGGCTCGTGCCCCTCGGTGGGGACGTTTAATGAGCTGATGATGATGATGATATCAACTATTCTTTGGGCAGGTTGCGACACAGTTCTACAACCACAGGGCAGCCCCTACTACCCTGATTCACACACGCCCGCTGGTGAGTATCTGTTATAGCTCAAACAATAAATACTATGATAAATAAATAAATATCCACTGACATTTACACGCGCCACAGAGCAGGAATTTCTCTGCAAGCGAGGAAGTCCTAACAAATGACCTAGAGGGATTCATAATTCATAATTCATTTATTCACTTAAATTTGCAACAGTGGTATACAACTTACAAGTCACACATAATAAGTAGCAGTTGTTATTGCTAGTTCCAAATTTACCTTTTCAAGGTGTTAGTGATATTATAAAATAGGTACCTGGTAGGTGTTAGTGATATTATAAAATAGGTACCTGGTAGTAGTTAGTAATTATAAAATAGGTACCTGGTAGTGTTAGTGATATATAAAATAGGTACTGGTAGGTGTTAGTGATATTATAAAATAGGTACCTGGTAGTGTTAGTGATATTATAAATAGTTCTTTTCAAGGTGTTAGTGATATTATAAAATAGGTACCTGGTAGGTGTTAGTGATATTATAAAATAGGTACCTGGAGTGTTATGTGATTATAAATTACCTTTTCAAGTGTTAGTATATTATAAAATAGGTACATAGTTTAACTTTCATCACCCAATTCTGTACGTTTTTTAATTATAAAATACATTAACAATTTGAATTCATAAATCATAATAACCAATTTAATTTATATAAATAATTACAATTTAATATAAATTAAATCAAATAAAATAGTAAATTAAAAAAAAAACATATATATTCAATAGTCATGCGTCCTAATCTACTAATAACATCAAATATCCATTTCAATTTACAGGCTTTTGTCCGTCAAAATATTCTTTTAAGCAGTAGACGCCTTCGACACTAGTAGTTTCCAAACTTCTTTCAAATTTGATACCCTGGAGAATTTAAATGAGTATGGCAGGTGATTATATATTTAATAGCCATAAAGTTTGACCTTTTTATACACTGAGAGGCGTGCCAAAGAATTATTAAATATGATTTTCAAAGTATTTCCGAAACTGAGGTTGATACAAGTGTGAGCAAAACAGAAAATCAGCTTTTCACTTAAATACCAGTTAGCCAATTATAAACCAGCGGTGTCTCTTGAGGGGAAGCTTAGTTATAAATCCTCACTCAAATACTTAGGAGTAACACTAACAGATCTTCTGACCTACAGCCAACATCTCGGTAATCTCCATGAAAATTGGATTCGAAATAACATTTTGACTCGGCCTCTGTGGTACGCTTGGGGTTGCCTCTGCAGACGTCCAGTATGGCTAAACAGGCTCATGTGTCTAAAGTGGAACACTAGGCAACGACACTATGCGATGTATATCTGGTACAATTGGGTATTTCACACCACTAATCGTTGACGCACTTTTTATGAACTGTCAAAAGGAACGTTTCCATATATTTTGTATGAAATTATTGAAACGTGACGTCATTGCTCACTAACATCAATTGACCTATAATTTATTGGTTTCAGTGTTTAAAAATACAATATTGCAAAAATAACAAAAGCGATCAATGAAACGACATGTAAATAAAGTGCACTTTTCTGAAAATCAGGTTTGTATTTAGCGATGGTGGAGAATACCGAGTAAGGTCAACCCCTCGATACTGGCTGCTGGAAAGCTCTGAAAAGAGGTGGATGAAATAATAGATTGTGTTGAGTGATGTTGTGTATATTTTATTTTCTCTATTCTGATATTATATTGATTTGTTATTGACTGAATTAAAAATGTACTAATGTCTAAATCAATATAATGTAAATAGATTTTAGGTTAATGTTAAATTGCAACACCCTCCAGGGTCCATAATGATCACGATATTGTAAAATCTTATGAAATAATATGTTATATGCAATTGAAATAATAAATAGGATCGCCGTTTTGCCTGCTCATGCTGAATTCCTGCACCCGCCGACAACCAGGCTCAAGTCCCGTCACCTCTCTAGCACTGCAGCACAGAATCTCGCTCATTTTGACATCGATGCCTGATGGATAATGAATGGAAAGCGGAAGCAAATGGTTTATTTGCCCAAATTGTAGACCCAACAGTAAAACCCAAGGGTTTCGATTCGCCTCGTAAACTTTGGTGTAGGTTAAATAGGCTTAGATCAGGGTGTGGCCGCTGTTACTATTTTCTTCATAAATGGTGCTGGCAAGATTCGAACCTGTGTGATTGTGGTGAAGAAGCCCAAACCATGGAACATATAGGTCAGCGGTGCCCAATCCATGCGTTTAAAGGCTATTTGGAAGACATCCATAATTTGACTCCTGAGGCGGCAAATTGGCTGGGGGAGCTGAGTGTGAACCACAGATTTCCCAATACTGGAGATGGGGCAAGCCGCGTTTAAAGTGCGACAACTGTAAGCTCAACGAGCATACACTGGCTGCCAGTTTACGCTCTGTGAGACGAGTCAAGACGCACGAATATTAGAAGAAATTACCGTTTTTTTCCAAAATGCCATCCTGTGCAATTGTAACATGCCATCATCGCAATGAATCAGTAATTTACCAAGAAATATAATAACTTTTCACAGGTAGGAACCGAAAAGAAATTGCGACACTGGGACTGCCTATAAACTTGGCGGCTTGTCCAGTCTAATGTATATTCTGATGTCTGTGGTGTGGACTTATAAGTAAATACATAATAAATTGTGAAATATGTAATTGCCTAAATTATAGTCCGCCATACGATTAATAAATTACCGGGTATGAGAGACCTGACATCTGTTGTCTCGGGTTGACAAGCGCAGAGCAGTGTTGACGGAAAAATAATGACTACCTACTGTTATTAATTTTCATAAGCTGAGACAGTTGTCAAACTTAAATTGTTTCATCTTCATCATCATCATCAGCTCATTAAACGTCCCCACCGAGGGGCACGAGTCTACCCGTATAGGGTGATTAGGCCTTAGTCGTCCACGCGGGCCCAGTGCGGGTTGGACGACTTCATACACAACCTTTGAATCTCTTCGCAGGCGTGCATGAAGGTTTCCTCACGATGTTTTCCTTCACCGTAAGAGCGTCGGAAACCGTACATATATTTTCGAAAATTCGAAAACACATTGGTACGTGTCGGGATTTGAACCTCAGCCCTCCCGGAAGAAAGGCGACAGTCCACACCATTGAGCCACCGACGCTCTTAAATTGTTTATTTGAGGATATTTGCTCAATGGTGTAAATATGTACTGTATTTATGAAAGAGCGGAATCCCCTGGTACACGCAATTTCTGTTTAAAAGGGGATTCCGTCATATGTTTGTAACATTATTCTGGAAATAATAAACAATTTTTGATTTTTTATTATTTTTTTGAGATAGGGCCCTTTTGACCACAAAATTTTTAATTCCTGTATACCTAATAACTTTTTTATTTCTCTTTTTAAATTGTTTTATTGTATTTAGTTTGATTTATTTGTTTCTTTTTAAGGTTCTGTAGCAAAATTCAGACAGATTCTTCATGTCTGTGCGTCCGTATGTCACAGTCACTTTGCTCCGAAACTATAAAATCTATGGTTTTGTAACTTCATATATGTATATTCTGTGAAAATCATTAAGATTTTGACCAGAAACCAGAACTCTCTCTCTTCAACCTATCGCAGTCCACTGCTGGACATAGGTCTCCCCCATTTTGCGCCAGATATCTCGGTCCTCCGCTTTTCTCATCCAGCTCCCACCAGCGACCTTCCGCAAGTCGTCGGTCCAGAAACCAGAACTACTGTTGTCTAATTATGCATTTGTAGTAGGTGCCTTATAAATAATAAAAAAAATATATTATGTTTCTCGCTAATACGGAACCCTTCTTGGGTTCGACTCGCACTTAGCCGCTTTATTTATCTTGAATCATAGTTATTGATTCCTTGTTATGTCATTGTAAAGTTTTGTGGTGAAATGTTTTTTCTTTCTTTCTTCAACATTGCCTCGGTCATGGTCAGGCGTATCACTTACCGAGTGAGCGCACTGACCGTCCCGTTCGTTTATAGCATAAGTCTAGAATTGAAGCTGACGTGTAAATATTGGTCCCCAGGCGGGTACTACGCGGGAGTCTCGTCCGGGTCCCGAACTGTTGATCGCGAAACAGAACGCGCTCGCCGCACATACACAGCTATGTAAGTCCAGATTTTGTCTAGATTTATGGGATTCTAGGTCTAGAAACACGTTGGAGTGTGTGAGAGTGAGTGTAAGAGAGAGGGATTGAAAGATAGACAGGGAGGGAGGTTAAAAGATAGGCAGAGAGAGAGAGATTGAAAGACAGAGACAGAGAGATTGGCAGATAGAAAGAGAGAGTTTGAATGAATGACAGAGAGAGAGAGAATTTAATGAATGACAGAGAGAGAGAAGAGATTGAAATATAGACAGTGAGAGATTAAAAGATAGAGAGAGATTGAAAGATAAACAGAGAAATTGAAGGATAGACAGAGCGAGGGAGATTGAAAGATGAACAGACAGAGAGATTGAAATATAGACAGAAAAAGAGAGATTGGACGATAGACAGAGAGTGAGAGATTGCAAAATAGAGAGAGAGAGAGAGATTGAAAGATAGACGGAGAGAGAGATTGAAAGAGAAAGAGAGAGAGATTAAAATATAGAAAGTGTTTTCCGTATTCAATGTATAACTATATTTTTATGTTTCAGGGCAGAATACAATGAAAAGACCGTTTTTCTACAGTGAAAACACGCACTACAACACATCCCCATTACTACACAGATATGAGGTGAGTTAAATATATAAATATCCACTGACATTCCCACAGCGCCATCTAGCCCCAAGTTAAGTGTGAAGCCTGTATTATGGGTACTAAACAACGGATAAACATACTTATATACATACATATACATAGAAAACACCCAGACCATTACAAACAGACATGTTCATATAGAATATATATATAGTATATACGTAATATAAATATCGATACCCTCAAAACTTAGACGACCTATTTGGTGTTGCGATTGAGACTGTTGAGGTTCGATCCCCGGGCAGTACAAACATTTGTGTGCATGAACATGTCTGTTTGTAATGGTCTGGGTGTTTTCTATGTATAATATGTATGTATTTACAATAAAAAGTTTATTAGTATGTTTATCCGTTGTTTAGTACCCATAATACGGGCTTCACGCTTAACTTATAGTGGATATTTATTTATTAGATAAATATATGGTAGAATCGGTACTGAGTCGTCTAGGTAGGTACCACTGCAGTGCCGTTCACTTAGTGATTAAAAAGATACTAATTAAAATTAAATTCGTAGAAATTAATTAAATAAAAACTTATTTTAAATTGTTTCAGGATATATCAAGAATTCTGCAGTGACGATAAACATTCCAAAGGTGAAAAATGATATATATATATATATATATATATATATATATATATATATATATATATATATATATATATATATATATATATATATATATATTTAACATAGATTAAGATATTGAAAAAAAAATGGTTAATGACGATAATCTCTCAAATCGTTCACATTATTTTATATTTTTTTTGGAAATAAAGTCTATTTTTTTTGGGTGGTAATGTCTAAAAACTTTTTTGAAAAGTGTTTTGTTTACTTTTGTTTTTTTTTTTTATGTTGTCATTTTGAACAAATATGTATTTATATGTTTTTATTTTTTCTTTAACGTCATTGCTTTATATAGTGCTGTGGCGATATATTTTGTCTTTAAAATAACCAATTTAAAATACCGTAAGGTGACGTTTCTATTTGAAAGTATGGTGATGTCGTGGGACTTTTACCAATTCTGTTCAAAATTAAACATAAAAAGATATTTAATTAAAATCATGTTTTTCACATATTTATATTTTTTTTATATATAAGGCTTCTTTATAAAGTCAAAATCCATTTATTCAAATTAGGCTTACAAAAAACACTTATGGACGTTAAAAAGAATACAAAAAATTCAATGAATAAAATACCAAAGTGAAGCACAAAAAATAATTTTGATGATTGAATAAAAGCTCTTCAGTGTTTTGGCATACCTCTCAACTCCCATAGTCGCGCCAGATATCCCGGTCCTCCGCTTTTCTCATCCAGCCTCCACCAGCGACATTTCGCAAGTAGTCAGTCCATCGGGAAGGGAAGCGTCCTAAAAATGTATATGTCTATATTAAAGTATTATATATCGTTTATTAAGTAACTGTTATTATTACATATCAAAATACCACGACTTCACCGTAAATTATTTTGTTTTATTAATTTTTATAACAGTTTGGTTGTCTATGAAGATTTTTATTTTATCACCGTATAAGTTTTTTTTGTTGATATTTTTTGTAAAGTTAAAAGAAGGATACAGTCTTTAAGTTACGAATTTCAATAAGCAGTTATAAGGTTACAAAATATGTCACAGTCTTTTATCATAATTCAATTAGTAAAAGTGTTTTGTAAAAATGTAAATTGCTTAGAATTGAAGTAATTTGAATTGCATAGAATTGGTGTGATTTAAATGGTACAAAATTAACATTAATTGAATTGCTACGATTAGAATTGATTTGAATAGCATTGAATTGGTGTTATTTGAATTATGCTGAATCGAAGTAAGCATCGCTCTGAATTGAAGTAATTTTAAATTACTTCGAATCGAAGCGAAATTAATTACGCCGAATTGAAGTAAATTGAATAATGATGTAAAGGCTTGACAATTATAAAAGCTTTTATGCAACAGTGATTTTAAAGGCTGTTATTTAGACACTATGTCCTGTTTGATTACCGGTTTTCTTTTTTTTTTACCAATATAGGTTTATTTGAGTACAAGATTTAGTCTATCGCTAGGGCACGCCCTTATGATAGTGTTGTGCTACACTAGTCGATATGTGTCTTATTATCGAGTGTCACTTGCCCAGGGATGTTTTATGGTTATCGATGATTTTAAAATTTAATTTAATTTGATAGTCTGTTAACGCAATTTAAAGTTTAAAAAAAAATGTTTTAAGGCTACTATTTTATCATTGAATGAAGCCGAAACAGCGTTAACAATTGTAGTTTTACTTACTTAAACTATTATTGGTCTGGTGGTTAGAAATACAGATATTGTAATTTCTGCCGTATAAAAAAGTAATCTAAAATTGTTTCACACTTAGTAATTGAGTTTTATTTCAAAATATCCCATGTTTCGATTAATTCGTCATTTATGAACATTCACGGGCAAGCTCAAGCGATATTCCATAATTATGGGTTTTGTTTTGTTAGATATTTTTTAAATTTTATAAAAATATTTCAAAATATATAATTATTTGTTTTTTAAATATTTAAAGTTCAAAATTCGTCGACAGCATGTTAAATAGAATATATGAAAAATAAAACATTATATGTTGCGTATATGTTACCAAATTGTTTGATTTATATCAACATACCACAATTATATATATACGTGGCGACCCATATGGTGAGGTGGTTGAAATGTCTACAAGGGTAGGGGTTAATTTATGTGTGCGTGAACATATATGTTTGTATTGGTTTGGGTGTTTCTACGTATTTATTCTAAAAAAAGTATATAAAGTATGTTTATTAATTGTTTAGTATCCATAGTACAAGCTAAAAAAATCAATACACTCGACTAAGATAGCTTGTTTTGAGCTTTTTATCAAATAATCTTTGGATAATGATTAAATACAAATATTTAATATATGTTAAGTTATATTGTACTTCCTTTTTTTATTTTTTTGTGAATTTCAGTGTACAATAAAAAATATATATATATATATATATAGTCATTTAAACAATATGTTGATATAAATCGAACGTAAATTTTTTATTATATTTTTTCTCTCATTTATTGAATATTTAGTTATTGTGTAAAATAAACAAGTTACCATAGTAATATTGCCATTATTTATGGCCCAGCTGTGGGGTGTATACGTGGGCAAATGTTGAATTAATAAAATAATATACTATGTCTAGACCTTTATCCAAGATTTAAAAACTGGAATGCTGACAAAATGGTTTATTTATAATGAAAATTGTTCCTTATGGTATAATATCAAAAAAATGTTTGCTTTTGGTATATTTTACAAAATCAAGTTTATGAAAAAATTATATATAAACACAATATCAGTTTTTTAACGATTTGAAAATGATATGTCATTTTGTTAGAGGTACGTATTTTATTTCGGTTGTCATAGTTACGCTTTTGGTGACGCCCAACAGTGGGTTGTGTTTGGGTTATAGCTTCAACATTTGCCCACATCTAGTGAGTTTTGCGTAAGTGCGTTTCAGCTAAGTTTTAAAAATAATCATTTTATAACTAAAATAAGTGAAGCGAAATACAAATGTATATATATTTTAATGTAAAAAATACATATTTTTAAAGAGTTGAATATAGTAGTTTGTAAGGTGATGTGAAAAATTTTATTTTTATAATTTACCAAAGTTTCATAGAATGGGGACTATGATTGCAATCAAAGTCGGAAATAGTGACTAGTTACACTTTAAATTTGATTTCAAACTAGTGAAATGTTTACGTTGAAATAGTTTTTTGTTTTTATGTCACTAAATTGGACTATCGTTTTATGTCATTAGTTTTTGCGATATAAAATTCCAACCAGTAACTCTCACGCGAAAGTCTAAAGCCAATTGAATTTAATTAAAATATAATCAACGGCGGATCCAGGGGGAGGGTCATGGGGGTCATGACCTCCCCTGAGCTATTTTTGAGTACTATACTAACGTACATTAACAAAATACCTTATAATTTCTTAACTTGACTACTACTATGTGACCCCCACCTGGCACCAAACCTGGATCCGCCCTTGAATATAATATATGATAATAAGTCAATAAATTATTGACTTATTCTCATATATAATGCGGGCTTAAAGAAGTGACAATCGAATAGAATTAGAAATGAAAATCGCTAACAGTACGCGATTAATGTATGCCGTCGAAAAGTTATGTCATTTCCGAAATAATGTAACTTTTAGCGATATTCATCATGGAATCGCTTCGGAGCGATTGCCACTGATCTAGACAGAGCAGATTTGATTTCTATTTTGACTATGTTGTAGGTACTAGTTGAAAAAAAAAAAGATTTTGTAATTTGAATTTTCTAAAATTTTTCCAATTGAAAATTAGTTTAAGATTTACAAATAGAAAGAGACTAATCTTGAATTGCCAACTCAGTGTACAATGTAACTAGTAAGATTGTAAACGAATGTTTGCCTAGTTTGTAATCTTGCAGCGTTAGATTGTATTCCGACGGATTTTACAATTTTACGGTGAGATAAACATACTGAAAAAAATAAATCTCTTAATTGAAAAAGCCAAGGCAGTAATAATATTGTATGGTTATATGGAATTTCAGGATGTTTTTGCATTTAGTACTAGTCTGGGACCCACTTTGGGCCCCAGGCAATGTTCGCTGGGACCCATTTTATTGGTTATTGTCTCGTCGCTCAGTTGAAACGCGCTAGTGAGCTAGATTTCTGTTATTATTGTGCAAAGTGAGAATTGTTGCCGGCGAGCCCGAAAATTTACCCATTGCTTTGGAAACCTGATAATGTTTCAATACATAAACAAAAAAATATTTCATCTTTGCTATATTGAAAATAGGTCTTATCTCTCCACAATTACGGTGTGGGAAGGCCCGTACTGTACAGTGGGGCGTTATAGGCTTTTGATGATTATAACGAATATGTTCAAGAAATATTTACAAAAACAGAAATAATAATAAAAGTAAAAATTTTTTTCTTTTTTTTTCAACGACAAAAAATTGTCATGGACGTATAAAAAATACGGACGGACTGTCATTAATACATAAAATGTGTCCCCGAAATGACAGCTGTTGTCCATGATGTAATATTTACAAATATTTTTTTGTTTACTAATTTTATTGTTTTAAACTAAAAATGTGTAATCGTATTTTTCATTTACCTTTAATACGTAATTTCCAAATTGTTTTCCTTTTGTTTACTATGGTTTTGGCACCATTTTTTAATTTTAACAAGTCGTGCTATTTTGTAGATTTTTTTTTCTGACATAATCTATGGCTCTGTTGACAGATGCGCGCCAAATGTCTTAATATTTTGTGATTTTTCGTAAAAATACTGGCCGAATTTTGACATACTTTTGGTGTTAGCGAGACTCGATATTTTTTATACGACCATGACCATGACCGCGACCAGTCAATTAATCAGTCTATAAAGTTCCACTAAAAGGCCCAGGCCTTCCAGGTGATGGGTAAAGAGAGGGCATCGCTGGGAACGATGCGGACGTGATATCAAATCGAATTTACGTGGCAATTTCTAATGTATAGATTGTGTAAGCTATTTTGTTTGGTTTTTTTAATACATCGGTTTGAGTCACAAGAGAAAATTTCTTGCCAAAGTTTTTTTTTTGTATTTTGTCAATGAAAAACAAATTGAGACAAAATTTTGTAGCGGCCTCGTGATTTTTAGGCGCATCATAGTCATTTAGGTTAGAATTTAGTTTTTATTTTTCTTTTCAGTGTCCAACTGAAAAAAGTGAAACGATATGACGTTATTTCAAATTGGACAACGTTAACATATAATGGAGGGATTATTGATATTTTGCTTGCTTTATGTATATTGTATGCAATATTTTATTAAATAGTATTTTCATATTTTAATATAACCAAAATTATTAAACCTTATTTTTCAAAAGAGCTGGAAAGAAAAAAAGTTTAATAATTAAAACAAACATTAATATGTTATTAATTTAAGTCAGGTGTTTAGGAACTCTAAATTTTACCTTTTGAACGCCACTCTATAAACGCATTGTCGTGCCCTGGACGCCACAAATAATAATTGAAATACTACGAAACGTATAGTAACCGCTAATTGCTTTTCACATGTTCATTTCATATTTTTAAGAGCCCGTTTGTTGTCACGTATAGATGTCGATTGCGTACAGGGCACGCACGTGTTTGTCATGTATAGACGTTGGCGATCAAAAGATTAAAACTACTTGTTAACCGTATAATTCAATGATATTGCCAAAACAACACAATGTCAGAATATGGCAACTTTTAGTTAAAACTTTAAATTCTGTGGCGTTGTGTAGTCGAATCACGAAATTTTACAACTTTGAAAATATTTTTTTACCTACATAGCAACGAGTCGAGCTTTAGAGTCCGATTTGGGACGATACATAAATAAGTCTGTAAGCCATCTACGCTTGCCACTTGCCCGGTGATGCTGTAAAGGCCATCTGTAGTTAACAGCGAAAAGTATCCGTAAAATGTTAAATTACATGTTTTCATGATTCGATCGACTAAGTTGAACTGTTTCCATATTACCTCTGGATTTAAGTTAACTTCATGAAAGGTTTGACTTTTTCAGCCAATGGACAAATAGTTTGTGGCATATTTTCATTGAATAATTTATGGGAGATTGTTATATGTAATTCCATTAAAAACAATGCTTGAGTACAATAAAACATACGCACATTAGATTGGAATGCTAGATTATTGTGGTATTTACAAAATACAAAAGATTTTTCACGTGTTTACAATTATTTTTTAGTAGGTTAAGGATGAAGGGTTGCATGGTATACAAAGAGATGTTGATAATAAAAGAGTGCGTTTATTTGTTATTTTCTTTTTAAGAGTCTCTTTCATATTATATTTAAGTTTTTTTCTTAGTTTATTTTTTGTTTAATCAAGTTGTCTATGGTATTTTATAAGGAGTTGTAAGATGGTTTTTCATATATATTTTATTATGTTTACTTTATTTTTAACTGCGCTCTTTATAGACCAAAGCTGTGAATTACTCGATGTAAAGATTGGTTAGGATTTAAAAATAAAATATGCTTTTACACAATGATTTGTTTTATTTATTTATATTAGGGATGGACTAAAAGTTACAATGAGTGCAAAAGGGGGTATTTAACCAACTTGTTAGATATTTTAATAAAAATCTTGGTCATTGGAAACTTCTACATCGACCCTTTTAGTTTGTTTTGCAGGGAATCCCAGGATTATATTGTATGCCAACTTTAGTTTTGTTCAAAAACGTTACTCTGTAAATCAGGGGGTGGGTCAAAATCTTAAAAAAATGCCTTACTTAACTCTACAACAGTGAACCAGACTGGTTTTTTGGCCCTAATTTCTATTAGGGCCAAAAAACCAGTCTGGTTAGTATAAGCTATTCGCTTATAAAACTTAATTGACAGTTGCAGTTGTGAGTCTGATTCAGTTAATATAGGAAAAACATTAATGAGATAAAATATAAATCGGATTAATCAACTGAATAACCAATTTAATTTAAAATTTTCGTTATACCCCAACACTAGTATTTTAATCATGTGACATAACCTTGTGTATGCGTAATTTAACAAGCTTAAATTGTAGCATAACAAATGAATTCACTTTTTAGTAGGTTTTTTGGTAGTTTTCTTTCAACTTTATTTTCTTCAGTATTTAAACGTATTCTTTGATCACTATATAGTTTTTTTAGAAATCTCATTTTTCTTCGTGTTTTAAAATGTTGGAGGACGCACGTTAAGTTATACCTGGTTATACTAAGGTTTTGGTGACAGCTGTCAGCGGTATCAAGCTAAGTTGAGGCAACTATAATATGTCCATGATTCGTTTTGGAGAGAACAGTATTTATAATAAAAGGTAATGTGTAATGCGAGAGTACTGTTCCCCGATAAAGATGTTGTCCCTGAGCCGGTTACGGCCGAGGGGGGGGTAGGGGGGGACAGTTGTATAAAATAATATCACTGACAATCACACAGCGCCATCTAGCCCAAGTTAAGCGTGAAGCTTGTAGTTAATACTAAACAACGGACAAACATAGTTATATTTTGTAAATACATATTATACATAGAAAACACCAGACCATTACAAACGACATGTCCATGCACACAAATGTTTGTACTGCCCGGTGATCGAACCGAAACCCTTGGTGTACAGCTGATGTCTCAACCATTATACCAAATGGGTAGTCGATTTTGTCTAATGTGCCCTATCATCATGCTGGGAAATTAATATAAATAAAACAATTTAAAATGTTTAAACAACAATAAACTTTATTTGTACAAAATGAACAAATAACAATCATTCACATTTATCACGACAATTTAACTTTTGTCCTTAAAGATCTATAATTATGCGTTATATAGAAAAAGTAGGGTGAATCCATATGTTTCCATTATTCAAAATCTTTACCATCAAAAACTACCCTCAATTTTGAGTGAAATGTTATTTCATCATCATCATCAGCTCATTAAACGTCCCCACCGAGAGCCCCGAACCTACCCGTACGCGGGTGTATAGGCCTTAGTCGTCCACGCGGGCCCAGTGCGGGTTGGAAGACTAAATTCATAGTCAAAACTACTAAAAATCAGAGTAAGTAGTTTTTTATTCAATATCACTTAACCCTCATTCTTTCTGTATTCATTGGTAACATATTTTGCAAATGACGTATAAAAATACTGCTTACATCAAAATTGTGTCTAAATCCAGCCAATTGGAATGGAGAACCACAAAACATTAAGACATTTGACGCGCATCTGTCAACAAAACTATATATTATGTAAGAAAAAGAAATAAAAAAAGAGCATGACCTGTGTTGCTTAAACCGCAGTGAACACAAGGAAAAATATCCAATAATTACGTATCATAGGTAAATTAACAATTAGTTCACATATTTTTGTGTTTAAATCACTTAAATTTGTAAACGAAAAAATATTTGTCAAAATTACATCATAGACACCAGCTGTCACTTTGGGGACACATCTTATGTATGAATGACAGTCCGTCCGTATTTTTATACGTCCATGATACTTTCTTTATTTCTTACACACAACCTTAGATAACAAACTAACATGATCACTATCACGAACAAATATCAACCAAAAAATGTCCGAGCCGCTTGACACAAGTTAAATTTATGACATAAAATTAGTCATTAAAATTTTTACCTTAAGGCTTCATGAAAAGGGTACAAAATCAAAAGCATGAGCACACTTCTATGTCACTATGACAAGTAGCGAGCGACGTGATTAAAAAAAATGAATTATTAATGAAAATTTTGCACAATTGGGTATTTGACACCACTAATCGTTGACGCACTTTTTATGAACTGTCATAAAGGAACGTTTTCATATATTTCGTATGAAATTATGATATGTGACGTCATTGCTCACTATCATCAATTGACGTTATATTTATTGGTTTCAGTGTATTTAAAAATACAATATTGCAAATAACAAAAGTGATCAAATGAAACGACATGTAAAATAAGGTGCGCTTTTATAAAAATACGGTTTGGTATTTTATTGCGGATGGTTGAAAATACCGCATTGGCGGATGGGCAGAATTTTGCAGCGGACACTTTTTGAGTGAAATCGTGCATCCAGTGAGTTTATTATTTATCCAAGCCCACAACACATTTTTAACACATAGCTCTTAGTATACATAGCAACTTAAAGTAAAAACTAATACACATTTCAAAGAGACCATAAGAAAGATTAACCAATGTACTTAAATAGATATCTAAACAAAATATTTCACAATAACTAATGAAGAAAAGAAAAATCACATATTCTTTACGTCATAACTTTGAATTTCAGGACATAAATCTGTATTATGTTAATAAAATGTTGTAATTATTAAGGTAGTATAAATTATAACAATATTTCAGTTTAAGGATCATCATCATCATCATCAGCTCATTAAACGTCCCCACCGAGGGGCACGAGCCTACCCGTATAGGGTGATTAGGCCTTAGTCGTCCACGCGGGCCCAGTGCAGATTGGACGACTTCACACACAACCTTCGAATCTCTTCGCAGGCGTGCGTGAAGGTTTCTCACGATGTTTTCCTTCACCGTAAGAGCGTCGGATAACGTATCATATATTTTTCGAAATTCGAAATACATTGGTACGTGTCGGGATTTGAACCTCAGCCTCCCGGTAGGAAGGCGACAGTCCACACCACTGAGCCACCGACGCTCTCGCGAGTTTAAGGATACTCAAAATTATATATTGGACGTATTTACACAAATATCCACCCACAAAATGACACACATTTGAGATATTGAAATTTAAGTTTTATTTGCACATTTGTTATTGTATAATAACTTTAATAAATGTATATTATCAAAAGGATTCAAGTGTATTGGATTTAATTTAATATATAATTTTGAATCATTCTTTTTGAATGGATATTTCTCTATATGAATCCAAGGAGACTGAGTCGTTTTTGAGTAACTAAAAACGTAAGGCCATACATTGGATGGTAACGACATCGATTATATGTTCAATATGTATATATTGTTGATGGTATGTATCTAAAGGTTATTTACACCCCAGAGGCCAGTTTGGTATACTTAATTTTGATCTCATGTGGGTTGGAGCCTTTTTTGCGTAAATAATAGGGATGATGACAATTTTTTTCTGTTATCATATCGATGGACCGCATAATAATAGAACATTGGTAAAAATAATACTCACGTTATCATTAAAACTCACAGAGATTTTCCAATTCTAAAATTGATGGACTTTCCCAAAGCTTCATACAATTGGCTACCGAGTTATGACGTCACGCATCAGTAATTAGTACGCATAGTTTGTGAATTTTGTACTACAACTATATAATGTTGCGTTTACTAAAACGGTTTCATAGCAAAAGTTGCTTTAAATTGCACGTGTTATCTTTTGTTAAAAAAATTTTGACAATTAATGTACTTAAAAATGGACTTGCCATCTAACTTTGAAGACTAATAAAATTCATAAACATGAGTTTTCGAGCTGAGAGTAAGCACATCGTTATATTTACCCAGATTTGTAATAATATGAGATAGTTCTTACGATTTCAGGACCCAGTCATCATGGACTGCTATTATAGACAATAAAATGACTATATGCACTATCCAGATCAAATCAAAATCAAAATCAAAATACTTTATTTGCATTAAATACGGTACAAATCAGGTGTTAGTAATTATTTATGTTTCTCATATTTAGCCACAGTTTGGCATGCAACATATGTCTACTTTGTAATTTAAAATTAAAGCAATAACAATGTCAAAATGTAATTAAATAAGTCGCATTCAAGTCATAATAATAAAATATAATAATAAATACAAAGCGATCAATTAACATTTATCAAAAAACTCCTTGAGGGAATAAAAACATTTATCCACAAGCCACTTTTTTAGACTTTTTTGAACAATTGTATAGGTAACGTCTTAAAATCACCATTCAAGTGATTGAATATTCGAATTGCCATAAAATAACTATTATTTGTGTATGATGTTGTAGTTACTAACGGAAATACTAGTTTATTAGGATATCTACTATTTATTCGCCCACATCACTAACTCTTGGAAATAGCTTCGGATATGTTTTAATGAACACGCAGATTTCATATATGTACATTGAGGGTACAGTTAAAAACCGTAGTTTCCTAAACAAAGGTCTGCAAGAAGTTCTTACGTCAACCTTGCAAATGGCTCGAACGCATGATTTTTGGGCGATCAGTGCATTCTGAACGTGCGCGGAGTTGCCCCATATGACAATTGCATACCTAAGTATGGAGCTGACGTAGCCATGATATGCTTGAATGGCTGTCTTTTCACTGCTAATTCTTGTAAGCCTCCATAACGCATAAGAAAATGATTGAATTTTTTACAGATATTATTTATATGCTCCACCCACGTGCACCTGTTATCTAGTAAAACACCGAGAAATTTGGTTTTAAAACTTTCATTCACTTTGCAGTTTCCAAATTCTACATTTAGATGCTGTTTTCTGCCATTTTTGTTTAGGAATTGTATAAATGTTGTCTTATTAAAATTAATATTTAGATTATTCGCTCTAAGCCATTCCAAAATATTAGAAACTGTTTCATTTATTTGATCATTATATGTCTTTATATTTTCACAAGGTATAACGACTGACACGTCATCAGCAAAAAGAGAGCAACTGTGTTAGTAACGTTGGGAAGATCGTTAATATATCAAGAACAGCAAAGGTCCCAAAATACTACCCTGAGGTACACCCATATTGTTTGACTCGGTTGACGATTTATAGTCTTTAAGTTCAGAGTCATCGCCAAAATTAGTTATAACTACGTATTGTTTTCTATTGCCGAGATAACTTTTAAGCCATTTATATGCCACTCCTCTTATACCATAAAGATTGCATTTTTCTAAAAGGACTTCATGAGACACAAAATCAAAGGCCTTTGTCATATCAAAGAACACCGCAGTTACTGGTTTACGCTTGTCAGTATTTAAAAGTATTTCATTAACTAAGTTAAATGCAGCAAGAGTAGTTGATTTACCTTTTTGAAAACCATGTTGCTCTGATTTAATTATATTGTGCTTGTTTAAGAATTGCAATATACGTTTATGCATTACTTTTTCAAATATCTTGGAAAAAACAGGAATTAAAGCTATAGGCCGATAATTTTCTACACATTCTTTATTGTTTTTTTTGTGAAGAGGTTTTATTACAGTGAGTTTGAGAGCTTCCGGAAAAGTTCCATCAGCAAGGGAAAGGTTTATCAAGAAACTTAAAACAGACGCAATACTGTCTTTGCATTCCTTAAGAATACCAGTCTTAACTTCATCGTACCCGGTCGCATTCGTAGAATTTAGGGAATTAATAATTTTTATTATTTCATTTTTATCTGTAGGTGATAGAAATATACTAGAAGCATTAGAACATATTGTCTTTTTCATTGATTTATTTAAAGTCAAATACGTTGGATTACTGTTTATAAAAAAATTGTTAAAACAATTAGCAATATTATTAGGATTATCAATTATTTCATTATTAAAATTTAACTTTTCAATGTTATTGATTTTGGGATGCAAAGTTTTATTTTTTATAACATTCCATGTGGCTTTACAAACATTTTTTGATGTCATAATATATCTTGCGTTTGACAGCCTCTGTGCTTGATTTATGCATTTCTTTAATACCTTTGTGTAATAACCATATTTCCTCTTACTTTTACTTGTCATATTTTTGTAGAAAGAAAATCTTAAATGCCTTTTGGTTTTTGTTGATATTTTTATACCCTTTGTGATCCATGATTTAGCGTTTTGAGCACTACTAACTTTTTTTCTTTTGATAGGGAAACACATATAATAAAATAATCTAAACGTTTCGAAAAATATATTGAATGCGCAATTTGTATCTCTTTCTTTATATATTTCTGACCACGATAAGCTTCTCATACATTCACAAAATTTATTAATATTTTCCGAGCAGTAATCTCGTCTGCTTACATACCAATCCTTAACTATATTATTCCTATTATTTACTTTAAATTTCAGAGATTGTGCGGTTTCATGATCAGATAATCCTAGATTATGAAGTTCAGCTAGTGATTCTGGAATATTACTGATTATTTGGTCGAGACACGCATTTCTCCGTGTCGGTTTCAATATGTGTAGATTTAAACCATTACTCGAAACTATTCTATTTAATTCAGCTGAAGCATGAGAAGGTTTTAAAATATTAATGTTTAAGTCTCCCGCTATGATCAATTTATATTTTATCCTCCTCTTTAATACATCTACAAGCATTTCAAATTTGTTCAAAAATTTTTGTACATTTGATGATGGTGTTCTATAAATGCAAACAACTGAACATTTTAATGAAGGAATGTCTACACCGCAACATTCAAAAGTAAAGTCTTCCGTAAAATCTTTCAATAAAGGAATGTCACATGTTTCAGTATTATAATCACTCAAAATGCATACACCACCCCGTTTCTGATTTGCTCTAGAGTAGGATGATGCCAAATAGTATCCATTAATTTTTATATTCGATTCACTACCTAATTTAATAAACGTCTCACTAAAACATAAAATATTAAACCTTTTTTTTTGTTCCAATAGTTCCCTTATAGTGATTTCCAAAATTTCCCTTTTACTGAGCAAACCTGCAATGTTTTGATGAAATATAGAAAAGTCGTCCTTATTTGATTTTGTAGTTTTTATTTCTTTTAAAACGAAATAAATTATTTATGTCCGATTTTGTCGAGAAATAGTCCGTTATATGGCTTTGAATCAACGTCTTTTTCGTTTCTGTTTTTTTTATTGTTCTACTTCTTAAATTATTATAACTCAAATACTTTTGGGCATAATATGTTGTATCAA
>PQWD01013983.1:0-20940 GCA_019425675.1 Leucinodes orbonalis | reverse complement strand
TTGTAATGGTCTGGGTGTTTTCTATGTATAATATGTATGTATTTACAAAAAAAATATATATAAGTATGTTTATCCGTTGTTTAGTACCCATAATACAGGCTTAACGCTTAACTTGGGGCTAGATGGCGCTGTGTGAATGTCAATGGATATTTATTTATTTATTTACGCCAGTAGCTCAATGTCATCTTTTATAGATCATGCTTTTTGTATTGACAAAAAAATATCTTAGTAGATAATGTATGTATTTACAAATAAATAAAGTATGTCTATACGTTGTTTTGTAGGTACCTATAGTACAAGTTTCTTGCTTAAAATGGGGCCAAAATAGTTATGTGAGAGTGTGAATGTCTGCGGTTATATAATCCGATACAGTTGTTATCCTTACCGCACTCGATCTCAATGGAATCGTGGAAATACGTTGTCTCTCTCTCTCTTCAAACTGTTTCGGACCACAGCTGGACATAGGTCTCCCCCAAAGTACAAGGCCCTCTTAAATTTGGGTTATATATGCACTGTATAAATGTCGGAGCGTCGGTGGCTCAATGGTGTGGACTGTTGCCCTCCTACCGGGAAGGCTGAGTTTCAAATCACGTCAAGCACCAATGCGTTTTCGAATTTTTAAAATTATATGTATGTTATCCGACGCTCTTACGGTTAAAGAAAACATCATGAAACCTGCGGCACGCCTGCGAAAAGATTGTGCGTGATTGTGTTGTGGTTATACGTGAAGTCGTCCAACACCCTCACGCCCGCCCGCGTGGACGACTAAGGCCTAATCACCCTATACGGGTAGACTCGTGCCCCTCGGTGGGGACGTTTAATGAGCTGATGATGATGATGATAAATGTCGGTAGATATTTATTGATACTCACTTGATGTAATAAGATTTGCCATGACTATCCAGCGCCTGCTCCCAACCGTAAGGCAAGTCGTCTTCTTCGGATCCGACCTGACTGCTGCCACTGCCCTCTCTGCTGGATGGCCAGCTCTCAGCTGGCGGGAGCCAACTGGCTGTTCTCGTGATGTGGCTGGAACAACACAGAAAGTAGGTTAGGCAAGAATGACTGACCGGTTCTTTTGTATTAGCCTAACGCCTTTTTATATTAGCTTAACCGAGTCAAGTACACGCAAAAATGACCTGTATTACGAATGGGATGGGGATCAATTACCTTGCCGTAACACCGTTTATTGACGAGCACGGGAGGTAAAGGTTTCTTGAACTGTTTATTTATGATACGTTGACTAAAAATGTTAGTGTTCTTAAACTTATGAAATAAACTTTATTAATATTATTATGATCATTCTACAAGGGCAGAGTAACCATATCCATACTAATATTATAAATGTGAAAGTATCTCTGTCTGTCTGTCTGTTTGTTACGCTTTCACGCCTAAACGGCTGAACGGATTTTATTGAAACTTGGTATGTTGATAGTAGGTAACCTAGAATAGGTTTTAGGCTACTTTTTGTCCCGTTTACACCCCCCACTTCCCTAAAATGGGGGTTGGAAGTTTGTATGGAACTTTCAGCAATTTTTGTAGTACGACGCTGAAATTTGGTATGCGGACTATATGTCAGGAACGAAAAAATATGGCATATAAAAATAGGCAAAAATCCACCCCCAAACCCTTCAAATAGGGGAGGAAGTGTCATATTCGATTTTTCGCAGTTTTAAGGTAGATTTTATTGAAACTTGGTATGTTGATAGTAGGTAACCTAGAATAGGTTTTAGGCTACTTTTATTCCCGTTTTCACCCCCCACTCCCCTAAAATGGGGGTTGGAAGTTTGTATGGAACATCCTGCAATTTTGGTAGTACGACGCTGAAATTTGGTATGCGGATTATATGTCACAAAAGAAAAAATATGACATTTTTTTTTTTCAAAAATCCACCCCTAAACCCTTTAAATAGGGGAGGAAGTGTCATATTCGGTTTTTCGCAGTTTTAAGGTAGATTTTATTGAAACTTGGCATGTGATAGTAGGAAACCTAGAATAGGTTATATATATATATATATATATATATATATGTGTGTGTGTGTGTGTGTGTGTGTGTGTGTGTATTTTTTTCCGAAATGTGGATATTAATGCCTTAAATAAGAAAAAGAAGAAGCAGTGTTGCAGTGTTGAAATTATTCTGTTTTCAATACCAAGTGAATGGCTCCACTTTCCTGGGTAACGAAAACAGAATAATTTTGTCATCCCGAATTGACTTGATACTGAGTCGTCTAGGTACAACCGCAGTGTCATATATCGTCCCGTGAAACAGGAGTGTTATGCACTTTTGTGTTTCGGCATGAAGGCACTGTAGCTAGTAATTACCGGGTATAAGATATCTAACATCTGTTGTCTCTGGTGTCGGGCACAGTGCGGCATTGACGGAGAACAATAACTGTCTAACAATTGTTGGTCTCCTTTCGCTCTGTCATGGTCAGGCGTATCACTTACCATCAGGTGAGCGTCTTGACTGTACTGTACACTTTAGCATAAAAAAAGTATCAAAATTAATTTTTGTGCTTATCTTTACTAGTTTATTTTTTTTTAACGTTCATTAGTGCTTTCATTAAGCTTATTTGATTAAATGGATTTAGAATTTGAACTACAAACATAGCTCGCCGTATTAAAGTAAAGAGTTGTTGCCAAAGTAAAACAATACATTACAGTAAATTGTACTCTTAAAGAAAATAAATGCGTAAACAAAACAAAGGAAGAACCAAGAAACTCGAAATTAAAAGTACCAAAACGGCCGTCACTTGTAGGTTGCAATCGAAATGGTTTTGTGTTCGTAGAAAATATGGGCTACTTTCATCTCGTTTTTAATTTAAGTTAGTATTTTATGGACAAATTTTTCAATACAATCAAAAAGTTATGGCGAGAAATTGTGTTTATTTATTATAATGAGCGACATCAAATGCAATAATGCGTCGCCACTTCCACAAAGTTATATTACGAAGGGAGGGAAGTTTTGTTCTTTATAAAAGTAATTAGTATTTATATCAGTTCAATTTTATTACTGAGGACGGTGTATTTAACTGCCATAAGAAATAAATGAATATCTACTGACACACACACAGCGCCATCTAGCCCCAAGTGTGAAAGCTTTATTATGGGTACTAAACTATACCTTTTTTTGTTAATACATTATTATTTATTCCAAGCCGATTTCGGCTACAGTGACTGTTGCACGGGTTCAGCAGCCAGCGTCTCTCTGATCCGCGCGGTCATGTGCTCTCATATGGCTACTGTAACCAACTTTTGCCTTAAAGGTCCTTGAGCACTTCGGGCACGTGAGTACGCCACCGCTATAATTATAAAGTAAAGCCGTTGGTGGTCTGGCTTTAATTTTATCTCGCTTAGTGTCGAGTTCGTCTCTGCGTGAGGATTCAAAGGCGTCGATGTTTTGCCTTAAGAGACGTCTCCATTCCGGACGCTTTACAGCTGTTAATACATACTATACATAGAAAACACCCAAACCACAAACAGAAATGTTTATGCACACAAATGTTTGTACTGCCTGGGGATCGAACCCGGAACCCTTGGTGTAGCAGCCGATGTCTCGACCATTACACCACTACTACTGCTAAAAGGGTCAAATAGTGATCTAAATGATTTTAATCAGCTTACGGAATATAAGTGGTACTATTTTGATATTTTTTTCTAAAATTCATAATTTCCCATAAAAAAGTCCGGCAACGCATTTCAGTGCCCTCTGGTATTGCAAGTGTACATGGGCGGCGGTGTCATTTACCATCAGATGAGCCGTTTGCTCGTTTGCCCCTGTTATAGCATATGAACCAATCTTAGGACTGTTCTTTAGACTATTGCGTTTACTTTTCAGCATAGAAATACTTATTACTTAATAATAAGGAGAACCTTATACGAATATTCTTAGATCTTGTCGCGTAGGGAAGCCAAAACTGCTTTCTCTATAGCTCATAACACAACTGTAAGCCATTTCAAAAAGCTACGTTTCGCTTCCTTCAGTCAAAAAATTCCAAATTAATATTTTCAGATCACCGAATAACATATCATAATTTAAGATGTTTTCGCGTAGGTAAATAGCCAAAATTACGTTCACCAGGGCTCTTAGGACAACCATAAGCCATTTCAAAAGCCACGTCTCTCTTTAGTCAAAATTCCGAATTAATATTTTCGGATAGCTGAACCACAAAACGCGACGGAAATCAAAGTCTCTTGAGATCTCTCAGCTTTCTAATATCTGTAATTAATAAAAAAAAACATATACACGCCGCCTGTGAAATATTTTCCTCATTATTCAGCCGCTGCGACACATTCTACACCTTACAACCTAGGTTGAACGGCTCAAAATTGTTTACACAGTTTACAATAAAGCTGTTATTAAAATATTCCCGCGATAAGTAGGAAGATTTGCCTTTATCACGTTAATGTTGGTCGGCTCTCAGTGTAATGAATCTGTGAATATCGCGTAAAAAACTTGGAGGGAACGTTAACGACTGCTCGTATATCACTCCAGAGCCAAATGTATCGTTTGAAACCAATGATATTCTGTATTTGTTTGTACTATGCCTTAATGTTTGACATGATTAGGAAATACGAAAAAAATCTATGAATTAGAAAACTAATATAAAAGGCTACTTATAAAGAAACTAATGCTCAATCCATTTTTTACCTACAAAGTGGCAGTGAGCTGGTCACGTGTGTCGCAAAAGCCTATCGTAGACGACTTTGGGAGTGGTGACCGTGTTTTAGTAAGCGAAGCGTAGGTGGTGCGGAGTTTTGTTTGACGAAGCCAAATGGGCACTGATTTTTAGCCGATGGATAACTTATCGATTGCACGCACTTAAGGTATCTCAGCTAGTTGACCGGCCAGTGAGAAACCAGGATGACAGGTCACCCATAAATGTTCAATTTCTTCTAAAATGAGATGGCACCAATTGCCTACTTGGAACCACATAGAAGCAATTGGGAATCAATTGTTGGTCATAGTTTCAACGATATACGTCTGTTAATGTTAACGTTGTATTATTCTTGACTTTTTTCGTCTGAAAAGAAATAGTATACGTGATCTTTCAATAAGATTCGCCAAACAATGTGGAATGGACCTCGACCCATGCGTATAAAATTATAAATTTCAGAATTGAGTCAGACAAAGGAACAGCTAAATGTCAGAGACAGATTGCTAGTGCCAAGCAGAATACATAAAAAATTAAAAAAAATATTTTTACTTTTATCCCACTTACTCGCCACAGGTACAGCCAGAATCAGTGCTGCAGTGGGTCATACTACTGCAGCGTTTGCTGAGGCTTTTATCCCACTTACTCGCCACAGGTACAGCCAGAATCAGTGCTGCAGTGGGTCATACTACTGCAGCGTTTGCTGAGGCTTGTACCTAATTGGCCACTGGGTTCTGTTTTATGTTTTTTATATATATATTATATAATTCTATAACTTTTGTTGTATAGTATAGCTTAACACGTGATTTGTGATGAGAAAAATAAAGATTATTATTATGTTATTTTGTATGTTTTCCTAATTTATATTTTATTACTTGTGTTCCTTGTGGCCAATAAATGTTTTTTCTTTCTTTCTTGTGACCGGCCATTCTGACGCTAACGAAAAAAACGCCTGAATATTTTTCACACATCCGCCTGCGTGGACGACGAGACTTAAACACCCTTTACGGGTAGGCTAGCACCTCGGTGGGAGCAATGAGCTGATGATGATTTGACGACCCATTTGGTGTAATGGTCGAGACGTCGGCTGCTACACCAAGGGTTCCGGGTTCGATCCGGGCAGTTGTGCAGCAACATTTGTGTGCATGAACATCTGGTTGTAATGGTCTGGGTGTTTTCTATGTACAATATGTATGTATTAACAAAAAGAAATGCATGTATAAGTGTTTACCCATTGTTTAGTACCCATAGTACAGGCTTCAAGCTTAACTTGGGGCTAGATGGCGCTGTATGAATGTCAGTGGATATTTATTTATTTATTATGATGATTCTTGAAATAAAAACCTGCTAGTAGGTTTTTATCTCTCTCTTATGTCTGATTGCTATTACCAACCAGTAGATTTGCCCGTTTCCAATATTCGACGAACATCAAAACTGCATTAGCCTGCCATGCATCGCCCTGACGCAATATTGTGCATACATGCATAAATAACTTGACATGCAGCGGACTGCAGAACTGGGGCGACTGCGCTTTTCAATTACTGTCTATTAAGGTTTATACGCGATGAGTAATTTCATTAAAGTTAATACCTCATGAGTACATATGTAGTCTAATCAATTTCGTACTCTATGGACTGAGTCAATGGTTAAATAAATAAATAAATATTCACAAACATTCACACAGAGCCATCTAGCCCAAAAGCGTGAAGCTTCATCATCAGCTCATTAAACGTCCCCACCGAGGGGCACGAGCCTACCCGCAAAGGGGGATTTGGCCTTAGTCGTCCACGCGGGCCCAGTGCGGATTGGACGACTTCACGCACAACCTATGAATCTCTTCGCAGGCGTGCGTGAAGGTTTCCTCACGATGATTTCCTTCACCGTAAGAGCGTCAGATAACGTACATATAATTTCGAAAATTCGAAAACACATTGGTACGTGGCGGGATTTGAACCTCAGCCCTTCCGGTAAGAGGGCAACAGTCCACACCATTAAGCCACCGACGCTCTTACACCGAAGAAGCTTGTAGTTTGGTAAACTAAACAACGGACAGACATACTTATGTTTTTTTTTGTAAATTCATACATATTATACATATAAAACATCCTGGACAATACAAACAGGCTTAATGCTTAGTTTGGGAATAAATGACGCTGTGTGTTTGTCAGTAGACATTCATTTGTTATTATTTATTAAACAGATATTTTCATGCACTCAAATATTTGTACTGCCCCGGGATCAATGCGCATTGGTGAGTGACCAAATGGTCAACGTGGTTGGTTACGGCCCGATCTCCCCATAGCAATTTTGTGAGGGAACCTGTGCCCTGCAGTGGGCCGTCATAGGCTGATGATTTGAAACTAATATATTTGGTTGAAGGTCGACGGATTTTCAAAGTGGAGATGACGTTTTACCAAAGTCATAACAAAGCGCATAACCCTGTTTCACGGACGATATCTGGCACTGCGGTGGTACTTCCTAGACGACTCAGTACCGAGTCTACCACCTATAAATAATCGCTGGTTCCGCGTTCTTTTAGATGTTCTCGACAGTATATCATTTAAGTTGAACACAAAAGGCTCAAAACAAATCCCAAAGCCGTAAACAAAAACATAACGATACGCAATCACATTTAAAACACTCATTCATTAACTGCGCAAAAGGCGGGCTTAAAGCAATAACATCGCGAGTAATCTCCGCCATGCAACAATGCCGGACAATCCGCCATTGTTGGCCGCGTTCCGTTGTACTGGAACACGCGCGGAACACACCTGGAACGCGGGCGTTTGTTGCTGTTTATCCTTACTTAGTACTATGCATACAATGTATGTTATCGAAAAAGGATATTTTTATTCTAAGAAATGACCTGGCTAACGGTCTTTTGCCACATGTATTATTCTGAGCAACTTTATACTTTTCATCATAAGTTTGGTTTGATTTGTACTGTTAGGAAAACTGGAAAAGCTGTACCTTATTAAATGTGTACTAAACTTATAATAGAAATTTAATATTGAGAAATGCAATTTCAGAAAACGTATTTGAATAAATCACGAGTAGCTATTAAAGTTAATTATCATGTTGAAGTGACAATGTACTGGCCATGTTTGTCGCAGAACCGACAGCCGTTGATGCAGACGAGTTCTGGAGAAGAGACAGCTTCTTGGCTTGGACCGATGACTTGCGAAAGGGATATGAAAACCGGATGATCGGGGTATCTGGCAAGGAGTAGCGGAGCCCTAAGTCCAGCAGCAGTGGCGTGCACTCTATATGCATATGAGCAGTGCATACCCTGTGCGTTCAGAAAACCAACACGGAACACGCCAACATATCACCATAGAGCTAATGTCAACAACAGCGAGTGCGAGTGTTTTTGCGATTAGTGTCACTCACTCTGCATATCCTACAAGGACTACTACTACATACATAATCTCTATTCACGTCACTGTCCAGCCGTGGACTGCGATAGGTTGATGAGAGAGCAAGAGAGAGATCTATTTTAGTTTCCTGAACACATACAAAGAAAACACAAAAACAAAGTCTAAAATCGTATTTCTTAGTATCAAATTTCCATTACACAGCACATAGATTCTAGTAAGCACTAATGTATAACAAAACGATCATTTGCAACGTCCGCTACCCGCCTTTCCATGGTCCAAACGTCAACTGCAATAAAGTGATAAAATATGAGCTGGTGCAGCCAGGCTATGCAAATTCCCTTAGTGCATCTGCCTAAGCTAGGGATAAAGACTCAGCTCAGTTGCCCTCGGACTGAGATATCTTACTATATAGTTAGTTAATATATGGTAGGAAGTGATTTAAATCATTTAATTTTTGGGTCCACGGAAAAAAATGTGAGGTTGCTGAAAGTCAAGAATAACGTTCCCTATCCTTGTTTTGTTATTTCTCTCCATGTTTTTAAAGGTAAGTTTTTTTTGTTTAAATAATTCAATAAAAAAACCACTAAAATTGTTGAGAAACAATTGACATTTAAAATAGAATCTTTTATTGCATAGGTAGACAAAAGAATGGCGTTAAGTGATATCGCCGCTTATGGATTTGGATACTTAACCCGTTGAACGCCAGTAATTCCGACACAATTAAAAATCTATAGTATTTGATGTCTTTAGGTGTCATTGGAGTTCAAAGAGTTTCTCCAAAAGAGAAAGAGGGAGATGGAAAAGAAAATACAGGCAGGGAAGGGTTTTGGGTCTACCATAATATTACTTATTGCAAAGCGTTGTTTTACGCCGGTTTCCTTTAAGGTAGTTTAATCGTTTCAATCGATCTGACTTATTCGTGCCAAAGTAGGGTTCTACCAGTTAATGTTCCTATACTAATAAACCTTAAATTAAAACTTATACGCCTAAACTAACTATCCTAGCAACGACACACAGTGTTTAAATTGCAGGCAGCAACTTTTACGGTAAAGCCTAAATGTTAACTTATAATTAATACGTAAATCAACACCGGCATTGTTGTTTATTAAAAAAATTGGTAATCCTTGAGTAATTCACCTATTTATTATTCTTTATATCTTAATTTTCGAACAAACAGGTGACTGTCCGAAAATAAAGATAATTCCGTGATTCGGGCAAATAATCTGCATAGGGCCCGCGCAGAGGATTACGGCTTAATCTACCCATAGCTATGTTATGCGGAAAGGTCTGTGGGCCCGGAACCCTTGGTGTTATGGCCGACGTCTCAACCATTACACTACCTCATCAGCTCATTAAACGTCCCCACCGAGGGGCACGGGCCTACCCGTGGCGGGTGATTAGGCCTTAGTCGTCCACGCGGGCCCAGTGCGGGTTGGACGACTTCACGCATAACCTTGAATCTGTTCGCGGGAGTGCGCAGGTTTCCTCACGATGTTTTCTTTCACCGTAAGAGCGTCGGATAACATATATATATTTTTCGATAATCGATAAATTTGAACCTCAGCTCTCCCGGTAGGAGGACAACAGTCCACACCACTGAGCCACCGACGCTTTTACACATTACTACATGGGTCGTCAAATGGCAGGGCTACAGTCTAGTTCGTATCATAATGCTTGTACCTTAGGCTTGTACAATGTACATGTGCGTGTGGTGTGAGGACCTCTTGGTTTAATACTCTTTAACACTTCATAAGGATCTAGTAAAAGTCCAAAATTGTGGAACTTGAAATTAGAATTTTGAAAATAAATTAATTGAGTTATAGTCGGAAAATATGGGCTCAATTTTCACATAGAGGACTGAGCGCCCACCCGTACCAGGTAACTGTGCGCACTAGGAAAAAGATGTTTACGACAAAATGTAAGTCTATCACTAACAAAATTTATGAACAATGTACCTACTGTTAGACGGAAAAGAAACGACCAACCTTAGATTAAGCATGTACTAGATGTAGTCATAAGACGTTGCCGCTCTTATATCATTGTAATGCAATACACGTCATGTATCTTTGTCTATCACACGAATCCTAGTTACGAGTAGAAGAGACGGTTGATAGACGTTTGACAACTCTAACGTCGTGTCATTTAGTGGCCTCCAAAGAGGCCAAAACATTACGAGCTGTCGTGCAAATTTTTCATAAAGTGTCATAATTTTAATAAATATTTTGAAAAGAAATAAGTAAACGTAGAAAAGTGTCGTGTTCTGCGGTAAATTGTTCTTCAAGAACCACCAAAGGAGGAGTAAAAGACCCGGAATTATCATTTCATAAGTAAATATTTCACGACATTTTCATTCATATTACGTAGTTGTAATGAGACTTATGGATAAAAAACATGTAGTAGTAGACTTTAAATAATGTTAGACATACATTAGCTTGTATTAATTGTAGAAATTACGTCTAAAACAATTAATATTATGCATGAAAATTTAAGGATGTTACATAGTGATGTACTCAACATAGAATTTAATTCCATCGATAGTATTTCCTTAACAGTTTCTTTTATACAATTATTGAATTTTTAGGTTCCCGAAATGTCCACAAATCAGAGAAGAATGGGTTAAAAGTGTAAGGCGTGAAAACTGGGAGCCTACGAAGAACTCCAGGCTTTGCTCAAAACATTTTGAGCAATCCTGTTTCATCGTAGGCTTATCAATAAAAAAACTGAAATCCGATGCAGTACCAACCATTTTTGAAGGATATCCTGGATATTATCAACCTGTTAGTTATTTTTACTATTTAGACCCTTTTATGCGAGTCTTTTCTGTATAACTGGTTAGAGTCTTCTTAATATAATCAAATCTTTGAACCGGTGTGGTAGATTCAAAATACTTTTTAATTTCTTTTTAGGGTTCCGTAGTCAAACAGCAAAAAACAGAACCCTTATAGATTCGTCATGTCTGCATGTTTGTCCGAATATCACATCAACTTTTCTCAGAAAATTTGGCTATCAGTTTTTTTTTTTTAAATAAAATAATTTTTAAGTTTGAGTTTGTGAGTGTTATTTAAAATTTGTTATTTTACCGTAAAAATATAATATAGTCTATTTAATACCTACCAATAATATTTTGTTTTATTTGTTCCAACATCATCTAATTTTTTAACCCAGGAAGACCAAACTTCAAAATATTTGCATATAAAATGTATTATTTGTGGTTACCATAACAAAATTAACAGCGTTGCTGTATCTGACTCCATGTTATTAATATATAACACAATTTATAATCATCTAATTCTGCAGGTGCGACGACGACGCCCGGCTTAATTCTAGCAATATGTTCGATACCAAAGTCACATCCCTAGTGACGCACACTAATACAAATCTGTAACTGCACACTAACAAAAATTAGACACCGCTTTTCAATATACAGTCTGTCTACCTCATAATATGTCTATGCGACCAACGCTTCCCATCCTTAATCAATTGGAGAATGATGTCACGTCACTAATGTCTCTCTCTTGACATTAGCATTGTACGCGGGAAACAGTGACACTAAGATTTAATCTATCAATAAATGTTATTTAAAATTATGGAATCGTTTAATAGTACATATTTTCCTTTGCCGTGTCATACCGAGAAACAATATGAAATTATTGTGAACATGCAATGTACATTACGAACTGCGGCACACTAATCAATATATATTATAGGTACTAGGCACTTCATAACAGACTCATGCCACTGTAGTGATGTGACAATGAAAAAATACGGATACGATAACATATGAATAAAATACAAACTGACAGTTTCATTCACTGATGATATAAAATTATATCATTAGGGGAGGCCTTCGTTCAGCAGTGGACATAATTAGGCTGTAATGATGATAAAAAATGGCATATTTAGTATGTGGATGCAGTTGAAGCTTAACCCATTGAACGCTGGGAATCCAGACACAATAGAAAATCTATTGGGTCTGGCGCCTTGAGGTGTCATTAGCGGTTAAAGGGTTAAATAATGAGCCATGTGGTGTGATGATTAAGATGTAGGCTGATACACCAAGGGTTTCTGGTTCACTAAGTAGTTTTCATCTCACTACTGCTGTTGGCCGCAGATAGTCTTTACAGCTTCACCAGGCAATTGGTGAGCGCAGATGGCTCTCACTCTTGTTGCCGGGCAGTAAAACATTTGTGTCTATGAATATGCCTGTTTATTATGTTAGGGTGTTTCTATGTATGATATGTAATTTGCTTTTAAACAAATTAAATATCTACGTATATGCAGTGTACCAATAGTACCTACCTTCATATCACTCCCACGCTTCAACTTCGCAGTTCGCATCGCAGTCGGCTGCTGGACCTAAGTCTCCCCATACTGCGCCAGATATCCCGATACCGGTCCTCCGTTTTTCAGTCCTCAGTTGGTCCATCGGGCCGGAGGGTGTCTTACGATACGCTTGCCACAATGCAAGACGACATACGTGAAAATCCCATTGCCACTTCAAGTTGGCTATCTACTCAAATAAATATGACGTAAAAAAATTGCCTGGCGATGGATTAATCCAGTTCTGGATGCATTGAGTGCAAAACTGAACAATGTATATAGAAAAATAATTAAGGGTCCGGTTATATCCGACCGGATATCACGGATACAAGTACATCACTAGCTCGAACACTCGTCACTGCGCCTCGACCGGAACCTGACCGCGGTCCGACCCGGGAAATCGATATTAGGGTTGTGACACGGCTGGAATATTTATCAGGATTTTTTTATTTATGTAAATCTTTTTTGAACAAAGAAATAAGGAAAAAGTTTACAAAAATATCTTTGATGTCAATCTTATAATGACAATAATGCCATGTCTGGTGGAAATGGCATGATTGGTGGCATTGGTTTGAACTGTTGCCTTCCAATCTGGAGGGTGCAGATACAAATCCCGCAAAGTACAAATGTCTTTTAAATTTTTCGAAATTATAACGGTAATCCGACGATTTAGCATATGTAAGGGTAGCCCTCTCCCAAGGGAACCCTCATTTATATCCATTCATTACTTTATTATACACAGTCCACTAAATAAGACAATGGAAGGAATCCTATGTCATGTGTCAGAATTTCCGACTGACCCGGAAAGTGGGAGTCGATTTCGTTGAGGCAAATTAAAGACAATTGGTATGTATATATAGATTTTGATGGTGTAAGAGCGTTGGCGGCTCAATGGTGTGGATTGTCGCCCTCCTACCGGGGGGCTGAGGTTCAAATCCGACACGTACCAATGTGTTTTCAAATTTTCGAAAAATATATGTACGTTATCCGACGCACTTACGGTAAAGGAAAACATCCCGAGGAAACCTGCGCACGCCTGCGTAGAAATTCAAAGATTGTGCGTGAAGTTGGCGTATCCGCACTGAGCCCGCGTGGACTACTAAGGCTTATATACCCTATCCGGGTAGGCTCGTGCCTCACAGTGGGTACATATAATGAGCTGATGATGAAGATATTTCTTTAGGTACATCAGCTTCATATCATCAGCCTTTATTGTCCCACTGCAGGGCACTGTGAATTGATGTTTTATAATTAAATTAGTACCTGTTCATACTTCTGTTTTACTGACCTCTCCCTTGACAAGCCATGGAAAGATTTCACTTCCTAGCACGTGGGCTCAATGCGAATTGTTGGGTGTTATCAACAACATCCTAAGATAATCCTAATTGAAAAACTTTTCCAAACTAAAACGTTGACTGTTTAATATTCAAATCTCGACAACCCTAGCCCCGCTGTCCGCAATCTAAACAGTGGGGGCTGGGTGCGGTCGACTCGCTGATTGCCGTGCGTCCGCTGATTTACAAATCGACCGTTTCTATAGTTTACCTGCGACATGGTACCGATGTTTAGGGTAAATTTTGATCTCAGGATGACAAGTTTTATACGAGTTCTGTGTTTTACAGTGGCTAATTTCGGATGGACGGACAAATTTAGTTTCGTTTTTCATTAGCTATCTCTATCATCATCATGAGCTCATTATAGCGTCCCTACGAGGCAAGAGCCTACCCGTAAAGCGTGTATAGTCTAAGACGTCCACGCGGGCCAGTGCGGATTGGCCGATTTCACGCACAACCTTTGAATCTCTTCGCAGGCATACGCAGGTTTCCTCACGATGTTTTCTTTCACCGTCAGAGCTTCGGATAAACGTTAATATCCGATACAGCTATCTCTTTACCCAATCGTAAATTCCTGTTTTAAATCAGAAAAGCGTTCAGTCAATATTTAACGAGAGGAAAAATCGTTTAAAGGCCAATTGTATGACCATTCACCGCTCTATTTTCCGTATTCAGGTGTCGAAATAACCGTGCAAAAAAACTTAATTCAAACACAGCGATATACTATCAACAATGCATCGTATCATATAACGCACAGGGCTTAATTCTGATAGGCAAGCTCTAGTGGAGTAAATATCCTAGTTGATCTATATTCCACCGTCGGTCATGCATTCAGAGTCCATTTTGGATAGACTCTGTTATTGAAGTATGAAATTGAGTTTTATAATATTTCGTTGTGAGCACGAGGTAGTTCAAACTAGTTTTGCTCTTGCTAGTGGAAGTCTGGATTCTAGTTTGTTGATTTTAGTTTCTAAAGGTTAAGTATGGTGTTAGTTTTCTTTGGTTTTTAAGTACCTATCTTAAGAGTATAAATCAATAAAGAGTAGTAATCAATTGATGGCCTTGTAAAGGTATTTCTTTTTTTAAAACTAGTGAAGTGTTTAGCGTGGTTTGTTTTGCATAATATTTTTCTAAAACTAATAACGGGATTAATAAAAGAAAGAAAGAAAGAAAAGATTTATTGACTAATGGTACTACACATGGACAGAAAATAATAGATACAATAAACAATAAATCCGATTACGACCTGTTTAAGGTGGCAGCAGATGGATGTCAACTGCTGGGGAGGGCCCGCGTGAAAATCATTAGGGGAGGATTTCGTTCAGCAGTGGACATAATTAGGCTGTAATGATGATGATTATCCGATTACTGACGATTGCAACAATTTCCTCACTTGCATATTCGTCATCCAATAATTTAATTCAACTTACAATTTCATTACAATTGACGTGTCTTAAACTGTTTTAAGTTCAGCCAGTTAGTCAAAAGCCTCTCAAAGTTAAGGGTGCATAAACTGGAACCACCTTCTTAACACATAATATCCTGATGGCACGAGAACGCGTCATTTCCTCAACAACTTATTGCGTTATACGACAGTTCCAGTTTGATAATCCGCAGGTAATGCGGATCTTCCCTCGGAACTCTCTGGATGTGACGTGCAAGTTTAGCGAGTCCGTATATCCTACTCTTTGTAATTGAAAATGGTTAATCCAGGGGTTTTAGAGACCACCCATGGGAATTTCAGAGTATTCATACTGTTATAAATGGGAAAGTGTGTCTGTTTGTCCCTCTTTCGAGGAAATACGGATACACGGTGTTTTTTGAGTGGAGACAGTCGAAGAGATGGAGAGTGACATAGGCTACTTTTGAGTCATCATCATCATCATCAGTTCATTATACGTCCCCACCGAGGGGCACGAGCCTACCCGTAAAGGGTGTATAGGCCTTAGTCGTCCACGCGGGCCCAGTGCGGATTGAACGACTTCACACACAACCTTTGAATCTCTTCGCAGGCGTGCATGAAGGTTTCCTCACGATGTTTTCCTTCACCGTAAGAGCGTCGGATAACGTACATATATTTTCGAAAATTAGAAAACAAATTGGTACGTGTCGGGATTTGAACCTCAGCCCTCCCGGTAGGAAGGTGACAGTCCACACCATTGAGCCACCGACGCTCTCTTCATCGACTTTTGAGTACAGACAGTTGAAGGAATGGAGAGTGACAAAGGCTACTTTATGTCTAATTTTAACCCCCCACTTCCCTAAAAAGAAGGGGTTTAAAATTCCCAATTTTCAAAGGAGCCTTAAAAAAAGGGCTGAAAATTTTATATAAGCGTAAATAATATTCTGTTTTTGTTATCAGAAAAGTGTTATCCCGAATTTAACGCGAGCAAAGACGCAGCAAAAGATTTTTGCCTTGTTATTAAAAAGCCACTGAAAAATAGCTTCTATTAAAAAGATAAGCATAGTTTTGCGAGGTCTTTACGTTTCTCTAGAATGGTTTTTTTATTATATCATATTATTATTATATTGCACCATGCATCCATATTAAACTGTATTTACTGGAATGCTGTTTTGTGTACCTCACAAATAAAAATAAATTCAAATTTGTTTTGATTGCATTTGTCGTATTTTCTCTTTGCTATCCTTTACAGTTTCACCGGGTATGAATATCCAGTATAGACCACTGCCATTTTTTTAAAACACCTAAAGCCCTGACAACGTCAAACCCGTACGGCCGGCACGTGCCGAATTACCGAATACACGCCAAACAAGTCGTTAACATTCGTGCTATTGTGGCTACACTCCAGTTTAGATCTCTAATTAGTTTATTTTTGAATTTATTTTGAGAAGTATATGAAATGTATCTTTTAAATATTCATTTATTTATTTATCTTTATTAAGGAAATTAACAGCTTAATATAATACATGTGTTTAGTGTACATGACATAATACATAAGCCCTTAAAAATGTCCACTGCTAAGTTAGACACAAAAATACAAAGCATGAACAAAAGTCACATACATACATTTATTAACTTCGATCATAATAATATGTTCGATATTAGAATTATGCTCGTTTGTTCAAACAAATCGCTGAATGGCTCGACCGATTATGACGGGACTTTACAGTGATAAAACGATGATGTTATGAGTTACTACATTTATTTCCACACAGAATGAGATCATTACATATATCCTGAAATACAGAGCACTCAATACAATGTACAACTCATAACTATCCGTTTGTGCAGGTTTGTACCTAATTGATATTAATATTTGATGCTTAGGTGAAACTATTTTTTACTGGCCAAAGTAAGCAAAATTTGTCGTCAGGCGCTGTATCTCACAATATTATGTGATCTCACAGAACATGTCCAATGACGTTTACTCAGCCTTACAGTGTAAACCAAAACTGTCAAGCCATATAGATTCATGATATGCTCACAAAACAATCGAAAAAAGTGTTCCGAATGCAGCGACAGCACACATACACATATTTCGAATGAGCGTACATTTACCTAAACAAAAGCATGTTTCCTCGTAGGATATTTTTGGAAATATTGTCGAGTTACCTTTACAAATGTTTAAAGCTAGAATAAAAAACCACCTTTCTAAAAAAGGGTACTACACTATTGACGAATATTTATGTGATAAAAGTCCGTGGTCTTAAACTGCTCAGCTATTTCAGTGTTTATGATATATTGTTACATTAAGGAAAATGAAAATGTTTTTAAAAAAGGCTACACTGTTGAGTTTTCTTGAGTGCTTCTTACTCAACAGGCCAAACCACTGAAGCGCTTTTTTTTTCAAAGCATCAAAACTCATATTTTTAGTTTAGTATTTAAATCGTTTTTTATTATATTTTTTGACGTTCATAAATGCTTTTTGTAAGCCTAATTTGAAATAAATGTTTTTGACTTTGACTTTGACTTTGTCAATGAAAATGTATGTTTATGTTATGTGTCTTTTTTATAATTTATGACGTAGAAGTCATAAATTCCATAGTTTCCAGCGCTCGTTCCTTCCGCGTGCGTGCAAATTATGGAACGACCTCCCAGCCTCGGTGTTCCCTAATAACTACGACATGTCCTTCTTCAAACGAGGTTTAAAGAGAGCCCTTTCCTCTTGATAGGCAGCGGCATGGCTATGCCCTTAGCATTGCAGTCGCCATGAGCGGCGGTTACCGTTTTCCATCAGATGGGCCGCCAGCTCGTCTGCCTACATAAGCAATAAAAAAAAAAAAAGTAGAAGTATGACGATTCTGGTGTACGTCAAAAACTCGAATCAGTTTATGTTTACACCTAACTGTTTGTTTATTGTAACTGTATTTGTATTTTGTACGAATAAATAAACAAATAAATAAAAAATGATGCATTGTAAGAGATCTTATCCATAAAACAGGTTTTCGTTCAACAAAGGAATTCCTTAAACCAGCAACATTTCCATTACATGTGCCAACCCTAAAGGGAATTGAGGTGACGAGTTATCGGGACCGGGATAATTATTTATCAGAAACTCCCCTTTTGTCGTGTACCCGGGAATAAAGGCTCGAGTTATGTTATTTGATTACTTTCACGAACGCGTGCCGACATTGTGACATTTCTTGTCATAAAATGTCGCAATGACATTTTTGTGCCAGAATTCGAGCAGAATTCATTGTCAGTTATGATCATGTTAGAATTTTGGGATGTTTTTCATATCAAATAATAATATACATTTATTTATACTTCAATATGATAAAAGTACAAGTTTTTTAATAAACAATAATTTTATTTGTCAATAAAATGAAAATTTAAATGTTTGTCTAGTCATATTGAGCGAGCGGAACCTGTTCTTGGTTAACCTGTGTTACAGATTTCCGGCCCCTTAAAATGGGAGATTTTCTGTTCGTGATATAAAAGTATAGATTCGTGATATGCTCACAAACAATCGAAAAAAGTGATCCGAATGCAGCGACAGCAACACACATATTTCGAATGAGCGTACCTAATTTACTAAGCAAAGAATACAACTGTATTTTATTTGGCGGTTCGTTTTGGGCACGGGTGGCGTAACTACCTTTATATACAGAATATCATTGTTACATGAATACACTTATGTTTGCAGATGTGTTGGTCAAGTGTGTGGTAGTTGGTGTGTTGATAATGGAGTGTAGTATGTTGAGAATAGAGTACTGTGTATTGAATGGAGTGTGTTGTGAAAAATAATAGAAGATGAATTGCTTTTGAGTAATCATTAGGGGAGGCATAATTCAGCATGGAACATTAAGCTTTAATGATGATGATAATATCAAATAATCGATTGCGCTACACTAGCAGGAAAATACCTATAACTGTCCCAAATCTCAGACTCCATAAGGTTGGAAACTCATTGTGGGATTAAGCATTTAAATATTTTAATAAGCTACCAAAAAACCACTTAACTTTACCATATCAGTTTAAGTCTCACGTGAAAAAATGTTAATTAAAAAAGGTTACTATAGTTACGACTTGCGAAAGGTCGCTGGATGGAAATGAGGAAGGGGAGGATGGGATATCTGGCGCAAAATGGGGAGAGCTACGAGTAGTCCAGCAGTGGACTGCGATAGTTGAAGAGAGACTATAGTCGACGATTAACTAAATGATAAGAACTCATTGACATGTTGATCTCCGCGCCTGCATTAAACTATATTTTATATATATTTTTTGTAATTTTTATTTTGACCGCTATCTTTATGATAAATACAAATCGATAATTGCCAATATGATTGATTTATATTATTTATTTTGATTAGAATATAATAATGCTGTCTAATCACAATGTTTTTTGAAAGAGTAACTACTGAGTATCTTGCTGAATTCTTCTCAGTAGATAACGACTGTTCGAACCAGTGGTAGTAATAAGTGTTCTATATGGTACAAATTGATAAAAAACATTTTTGTTTTTTAAAAAGCATCAGAAAAACTGTACTATTAACGCGTTCAAAACAATCCTTTTAAAATGGCTTCTAAAAAAAATATTATGACTAAAGGACTTTTTAAATGATAAATGTATAGGTTAAATAATATTGATCAATTTTGACATTTAATTAAGCTTGAAAATATATTTTTAATTGATAATTATTTGCATCTAACTATTTATAGCGAAACATGTGCACTAAATTTTTATGTACAGCTTTTACACCATGTTTTTTAGCAAATAAGAAATATTCTATTCTATTCTATTCAGAAGTGAACAACTTTTAAGAAAAATAACATTTCATAAACTTAAGTGGACTTTAACAATTAAGTCAATTAAATTATTTCATTGTAATTATATTTAAACAACTACAAGCAAGACACTTTTACAAGAATAGGGTCACCAAATGCACGATAAATCTCGTTTCTAGTACGACGGCTGTCAGCAGAAAGAGAGTCGGCCTTCTTTACAGCTCTTATATACATACTTATATAGAGCGGCGGTGGCTCAATGGTGTGGACTGTCGCCTCCTACCGAGAGGCTGAGGTTCAAATCCGAACGTACCAATGTATTTTCGAATTTTTCGAAAATATATGTACGTTATCCGACGCTTTACGGTGAAGGAAAACATCGTGAGGAAACCTTGATGCACATCTGCGAATAGATTCAAAGGTTGTGTGTGAAGTCGTCCAATCCGCACTGGGCCCGCGTGGATGACTAAGGCCTAATCACCTTAATACGGGTAGGCTCGTGCCCTCGGTGGGGACGTTTAATGAGCTGATGATGATATACATACTATATGGGCCATAGCCCAGACTACCCACACGAATTCTCGCTTCATCTTCTACAGTCTAATAATTAATACTTACAATAAAAGTATCTATGTTAATCTGTTGTTCAGTACCAATATTTCAAGTCAATGCTTAGTTTGGGCTAGACGGTGCTCTGTGAATGTCAGTGTATATTTATTAAAAATCCTACCAAAATCTGCGACACATTCGTTCAGTATGACGCTGGCATTACAACAGAGTCCGTCAAAGTAACCTGCCCGAGGTATGTCGTCAAAGCGTTCCCTACAGAGAGAATACTGAAAAACGGCTGGATAACCCAGTTTGTTGAAAGGCAGCTTTAGCCTGTTATTTAACGCGGTTTTCATTTGCTTACTGTATCGCAGTTTAAACATTTTACAATAAGATGTCTTTTTTTATATCACAAAAGTACCTATTCAGGACAGGCAGTTCGCTCACCTCAAAATCAAAAAAAATCAAAAATGTTTATTTTCATTCAAAGAAAGTTTACATTTTATTAATTAAGGTC
>PQWD01013982.1:0-83192 GCA_019425675.1 Leucinodes orbonalis | reverse complement strand
TTTTTTTTTTATAAGTGGACAAGGATATTACAATAAGGAGGTCTGGACGCTCACCTGATGGTAAGTGGTACGCCAGACCATGACAGAGCGGCATTAAAGGAGCCAACAACTGATAGACAGTTAATTATCCTCCATCAATGCCGCACTGCGCGCGACACCCGAGACAACAGATGTTAGGACTTTTATACCCGTTAATTTCACTAGCTAACAGTGCCTCATCCAAACACAGAATGCATAACACTCTGTTTCACGGGATGATATCTGGCACTGCGGTGGTACCTACCTAGACGACTCAGTATCGAGTCTACCACCTAGTAAAAAATGTTTAATTTTGTGCAGTTTATTCGGAGACTATGATAATTTTACCCGCTGTGTCGGGTCGTGGATTTGACCACGGAGGACTATAGTGGAAGGTTACTATGAATTTGGTCAGGACATTGCAGGCTACATCACCTGATTGAAAAAAAGTTGATTCCGTGTTTCGAAGGCGCGTTAACCCGGCCTAATGGACGACGACTTGCGAGACGCTGGTAATTGAGAAAACGGAGGACCGTGATATTTGGGGTTAAATAGAGGAGACCTTTGTCCAGCAGTGGACTGCGACAGGTTGAAGAAAGTTTAACACTACCAATTGGGCCTACTTAGTGGGTTAGAAAGAAAGAAAGAAATAATTTATTATTTTTAGACATTGCAGCACAAACAGAACAAAATGTATTCAAACAAAAAAGAGAAATATAAAAAAATATTAAGAAGGTTAGGCCTATCTTCCTATTAGCTATGTCGTGAGAGAAGACCTGTGCCCTTTAATGGAATAGATAGACTCATGATAAAATATATATATATACATGAAACAGCAGTAAAATACTACAAACAACTGCTCAAGCAGAAGGATTTGACGACCATTTGGCGTTTGCGGTTGAGAGGTCGACTGCAACACCAAGGGTTCGGTTCGATCTCCGGACAGTACAAACATTTGTGTGCATGAACATGTCTGTTTGTAATGGTCTGGGTGTTTTCTATGTATAATATAAATGTATTTAAAACCAATGTATATCAGTATGTTTATCCGTTGCTTAGTACCCATAATACAGGCTTCACGCTTAACTTGGGGCTAGATGGCGCTGTGTGAATGTCAGTGGATATTTATTATTTTAGGTATAAGTAATTAGAAAGAGGAGACCTTATCATACAAGGTCTCCCTTTGAACATCAGGTTTAGACTGTAATTATGACTGCAAGAGAAAGTGTGACGTCACAGCTGCCCGTACGCTGTCGCCAAATGCGTGTTATATTTTGGTGGGAATGAGGAAGGAAACCGGGTCAGTTGTTGCACAGGGCTGTTACATAGTTTCGCTTATCTAAATATGTCTGTAAATAAACAAAAAACAATGAAATAGTGGCAAAAGATACCAAGAACAACATTTTTATTATTAACTATATTGTAAATATCCACTGATATTCACACGTCGCGGCCATCTGCCACAATTTATAATTAAAAAAACATTTATTCAGTGCCAAACACATACAAAGTTCTCAGTCTACATACAGTAAGGACGCTGAAAGGTGCCCACTCAGCTTTATGTCGAGGTACTTAGTAAGCACGCGCCACTGATCTTCCGTGTGCACAATTTAAACGAGAAGCATATTGTATGGGTACTAAACAACTAATGGACATAGTCGTAGATTACTTTTTTGAAAAAACATACATATATCATTATACATAGAAAACCCAACCAATGCACAAATGTTCATGCACACAAACGTTTGTACTGTCATCGAACACCAGGCGGTCGTATAATATAAGAGTTGCCTCGCGATGTCACCCGCGCTATATTTTCCCATAAGCCCAGTAAAACATAGCCTATATGTTAATCCAGGGTGTCCAGCTAATTACATACCAAACTGTTATTTGTTCTCATGTTACAGCAATACACCCTACAGCAGTAATTTATAACCTGGTGACAGTGCACAGGTGTCCAGTTATATATTGTCCTCTATTTGTCGGGTCCAACTGAACGAACATGTTCGACACAATTTTATGTTATTAAACCATCAACATACTTACTAGTATTGTATCCTGCATACTTTTGAGTGGGAAAATCCCATAATAACGTTGAACTTTTCTGGTCCAACTTATAATTGGGTTATCATCATCATTATCAGCTCATTAAACGTCCCCACTGAGGGGCACGAGCCTACCCGTAAGGGTGTTTAGGCCTTAGTCGTCCACAAGGGCCCAGTGCGGATTAGACGACTTTACGCACACATTTTGGACAACTTCATGCACAACCTTTGAATCTCTTCATAGGCGTGCGCAGGTTTCCTCACGATGTTTTCCTTCACCGTAAGAGCGTCGGATAACGTATATATATATCGAAAATTCGAAAACATATTGGTACTTAGCGGGATTTGAACCTCAGTACTCCCGGTAGGAGGGCAACAGTCCACACCATTGAGCCACCGACGCTCTTATTAACGGGACGGTTAATCAATTGTTAATGTAAACATATAAATATTCACTGAATATTCACACAGCGACATCTAAGCTATAAATAGCCACAAACTAAGCAATATTGTTGCAGAGCAGTAAAGCCACTATCAAAAGGTCAGTCGTCGGATGGCTGGTCGAAAATATTATCTCGAGAGCCTTCGTTCTCGGAAGGCACGTTTAATTCTGGAAGTTACAAGGTGGTAGACTCGATACTGAGTCGTCTAGTAGTAACCACCGCAGTGCCAGATATCCGCCCGTGAAACAGGAGTGTTGTGTTTCGGGATGAGGGCACTGTAGCTAGTGAAATTACTCGAGACTCTGGTGTCTGGGCAGTGCGGCATTGATGGAGAATAACTATCTATCAATGTTGGTCTCCTTCAATGCCGCTCTGTCATGGTTAGGCGTATCTCCGTCCTATACACTTATCACATAAAAAAGCCATCAGCTACTAACATGGATGGTAGTCAATTAAACCCTCAAAATGAATGAATGATTGACGTATATATAGGCGCAACTGCTTTTTTGTACGTAAGTATATCACTTAATAATATCTCAAAAACTCATGGAAGTTTGATATGTTCCAATTTAAACCCGCGAATGTAGCTAAGTCTTCATTCTAATTTTTAGATTTTCTCACTGGCTTGTCATACTTATCTTGACGTATGTGCTATTTAGAAATAATTTGCGAAAACCTATCAATAGCTTAGACATAACTTGTACTTCCAATTGTAATTCAAAAACTGTATTAATGCTGTTGGATAATAATAAAATTAAAATACTAATAATAATGAATCTGATACGAAATTCCATACAAATATTGGCCAATAAGTCACATTTGGTACACATTAGAAGCGCATAATCTTCGGTTTAGTATTCAGCGAGGATGCAGCCATCAATCACTCGTGTATGGCAGCCGACCTTCGGCCGTGCATTGTATAACTGCAGAACTGCATGGCGGTGTGTTACATAAATCGTACCCGTGAAACAAAATGCACTTAAGTCAATGTTGTTTTAAAGAAACTTCTAATATAAAAACACTATAACACTAACATCGAACTAAAAACCTTAAAAATAAAAAAATATATGTTATTTTAATATATGTGGATAAGCACACTTTTTATTTTCAGTAGGCAAAGGAATACACTTGTCAACCTGATGGTAAGTGACACATCTACCTAAAGTTCTCGCAACTCCAAAGCAGCAAAGCAACGAGGTCGGTGCCACAAAGGAAAAAAGGAAGAGGGAATAGAAAAATAAGTAGGAGGAATTGGTACTGCTGCGGTAATCTCACTCGATGGAGAAACCCAACGCGCGAATAGTTTTACGCCTGGTTTCAGTGAGAGGTCATGGTATCAATTGGGTATTTGAACTAATCGTTGACGCACTTTTTATGAACTGTCAAAAAGGAACGTTTCCATATATTTTGTATGAGATTATTGAAACGTGACGTCATTGCTCACTATCATCAATTGACCTAATATTTATTGGTTTAGTGTATTTAAAATACAATATTGCAAATAAATTGCAGTCTGGTCCATTTGTGCGAAGCATGAGTCTGCCGTACTGAAATGTATACATATATATCCCTAGATATTAACATACCGCTATCTGATGCTAAATTAAGAAACAAATAACGGATAAACATTCATTACCTATATTATTTAACAGTGATTGCCACGCAGACTTGAACTTTGGTTTTTCAAATACATATTTTACATCAAGATCGCCGGTGGCTCAGTGGTATGGACTGTTGTCTTCCAATCGGGGGGCGCAGGTTCAAATCAAGCCACGTACCAATGTGTTTTCGAATTATATGAACGTTATCCGACGGTCTAGAACCAGAGCATGAACTATAATTATTGTTACATGCATATCTCATTGTAAATGAACTATAAGTTTGTATGAGAAATAAATTTCTTTGAACCTTAAACCTTTATCCGACGCTCATACGGTAAGGGAATTATCATGAGGAAAATTCGGCACGCCTGCGAAAAGATTCAAAGGATGTGCGTTAATTCGGCCAATTCATACTGGGCCCGCGTGAAGGACTAAGGTGGGGACGTGGAGCTGTTGATGGTGATGATGATTTATATCAAATAAGTCATGAACACATTGTAATATTAAGGAAATTTAAAACAAAAGGAATTTGGAGTTACATCCCTTTAGTACTGTGGATGCAAAATGTATTGTTCGATGGTATGGTATTGTTTAACCGTGTGCTAAATGCCGGTGCTGACGTAAACTCGATTCGTGGAGTTAATATTTGATTCATCTAAACAATATTGACGATACATTTGGTGTAGCAGTTGAGACGTCGACTGCAACACCAAGGGTTCCGGGTTCGATTCCCGGGCAGTACAACCATTTGTGTGTATGAACACGTCTGTTTGTAATGGTCTGGGTGTTTTCTATGTATAATATGTATGTATTAAAAAATATCAGTATGTTTATCCGTTGTTTAGTACCTAAATTACAGGTTAAATGCTTAGTTTGGGGCTATATGACGCTTAGAGTGACTGAAATCATTTATTTATTATTTATTTCAAGTACCCTGTTCAAGAAACACTGATCAGGGGGATCCGCACTCTCTTAAACAGAATAACTATCATTATAGTTATACTACAACTGTTTTAAGAGATGGCGTATCATTATACGTCAACATTATACGTCAACATTATACGTCAACATTATACGTCAACATTATACGTCAACATTATACGTCAACATTATACGTCAACATTATACGTCAACATTATACGTCAACATTATACGTCAACATTTTTGTACAAGAAAAGGCGTAGTTATATTATTGTAATAATATTTTAAGAGACAGTAGTGAGTTCCCAGAATTTTAGTATTACAAAGAATTATTTCTAATACTGCAAGTATCTACTTAGATGACTCACTAATGAGCCAATAGTAAAGTACAGATCCTGCCAAACTTTGTGGCCGCTCTGAATATAGTCAAAGTGCTTACTGCACAGGTAAAGTCAAGTACAAATGTATGAATTTTGTAAATTATCGTCTTGTGCGAAGTTCGGAGCGGCCAAAAAGTTTGGCGTAACCTATAGCTGCACTTTTATCACGAACCATCTATCATGGAGATCAAATAAAAAAAATCATATAATATGGTATCACTACCACCGACTATAGATCTCTCTAAGGACTACGACTAATTGTGATGGATGGATAGTAACATGAGGTATCTTGAAGCGATTTCACACGCGGACGCAGCAGCGATTTGTTGCAAGCGGCGCGTGCGCATGGTGACTGCATTTTATGAGATTATTTTTGGGACTTTTTGGTTTAAATTTAATAAAGATCAGCTAAAGAAAACCAGCATTTTCCTTTATTTTGTAAATTATTATGTTTACATAACCATTTTTAGGTATCCTAAATTGTCCATTTTAACTTTTATGTAAGTGATTTTTTAGTAATTATTAAATTACTAATTAATTGGTGAATTGCTGCTATTTAGTTCTGATAACAACGGAGCAATTCACTTAATAGTAAGTGGTACTACTTGGTGATATAAAAGTATTATTGATTTGGAATCAAAGTTGTTGCTACTTGTCAACTTGTGTCTATCAACATTTTGGGTCTCATAATCCAGTTATTTTAAAGCCGAAAGTAAAGTAAGATGTCAAATAATCGTAAGTAAACAAGTACCTCTCAGATAACACTCTACATTTGTCCAGAGAATTTACGTAACAAAGATGATATAAATAAAGTAATTGAACATTTCCACTGCTTTTTTAAACGGCTAAATTTGTAAGGAATATCCTAGAACGCGTGAGTGTGTGGGGCTCCGAACGGATGCGCGTGCGCTCGTATTTTTTTCAGCGGCCGCATTTAGAAGTAGTTTTTTCCGGTTAACTAGTATCCGGCGAAATAGCTAAGTCCGATGCTTAATGATGTCCTGCCACAGTAAGTGAGCATGGAGTATGATTCTATAAAACGAAGTCTGTCGAACTGAAGTGTTTTTGCTTTAAACCCAGTTTGTACTATTGATAGTATAGAGATAAGTGTTGATGATGATTATGTCATGGATCATTTAGGTCATGGAAACTATTTTAAACAATTTCTGGCTCTATCTAGCTCACTCGTACACCCGTGACTCTCACACTTGACTTTCGGTGTTGGGGAACTTCAGTCATGAATATTGTTAAGACAAGAAAGAAATAGTGAAGTGAGAAATTTAGTGATTCACGAAAACCGTAAGATGACGTAAATTCGCGTTTTGCTTTATGACTACAATCAAGAAATATATGTTACAATAGACATAATGGTTTATATAACTGTTGAGACTCAATTAAGATAAACATGGTGAATTTTAAAATTAGCGGAATAAGGGCACTGGGGTGTTACCGCAATCTCATGAAAGTATTATTTTAATCACATACAGCATTGTTGTGCCATAAAAGGCAAAGTTATATTATTATAGTAAATAGTTTTAAGAGATGGCGGTCATCTGTTCATCGGTCCATCTGGTTGGGGGGTCGCCCTACGCTTATACTCTCAAAAGAACACAGCGGCATAAGCTGAGACAAGGTCCCTTTGAGTGATAATGTACCTACCTTAACAATTCTATCAAACACTGTGTTTGATATAATTGTTAATAACAATGTATGTGTTGTTTGTTTGTTTATTCGCTCTGCGATTAGTGGTGTTACTTGTGTGATGTTTTTTTTCTTGTCTTTGTGTAGTTTTTTAGTCAATAAATATTTTTCTTTCTTTCTTTTTTCTTTTGCCTTACTATTGTCTTGATGAAATAAAACACTACCAGTTTAGATCTGCTACTACTATATTTATTGGATGGAAGTCGACTCCATGTTTAGTTGGCCACATCAAGTATCAATGCAGAGTGACAGACGGACGCTGGATACCATTAGTTACGTGTGACAACGCACGTGTATTTATTATAGGATGCCCACAGTTGGGCTTGGGTGATTCGTTTACGCTTGGTTTAGTTTATGATAGTATAAGTTTGACGACAGTTTTACTGTAAGTCCAATACACCAAATAATTCCGGTCATATTTCCGCATTTATGACCGTCGGTGGCTTATTGGTGTGGACTGTTGCCTTACGATCTGGAGGGGTGCAGGTTCAGATCTCGCCACGTACGAGTACCAATATCTATTCTTATTTTCCTCCTCACAAAGTATGGTTTTTGGGAATTTGGGCCGCAACTCACCACGCGAGCCCAGTGTGGACTGCCATACTAAGAAGGTCTACAATCAGGTGATTCAGCCTGCGATGCCTTAAACTAGCTAGGAAAGTCGCACAAACTGATGTTTCCACGTGGAATTCGAACCGCCGGCGGATCCAGGGGGAGGGCCATGGGGGTCATGACCCCCTGAGCTATTTTTAAGTACTATACTTACGTACATAAACAAATTACCGTATAAGTTCTTAACTTTACTACTATGTGATCCCCTCCTGGCGCCTAGCCTGGATCCGCCCTTGATTTGAACCCACACCTCCGGGTCATGCACAGTGTTGCCACCTCAGTTTTAGAAAAAGGGCTTTTTAAGAAGTAAAAAAGGGCTAGGTAGGGCTAGATTGACCATCAAAAGATATTCTGTTCTAAAAATGCTGTTTCAAGACAGTGAAAAAGAGCTAGATTGCTCTTTTCGGGCTAAATCGCTAAAAAAGGAGTTCACAAAAGTTCTAGCTACAAAAAAAAAGATCTAGCTACAAAAGGGGGTAAGGTGGCAACACTGGTCATGCAGTCAAACGCTGTGCCTACAAGACCACGGAGCCAATTTCTTTATTTTACATCGACTAGTAAAATTATTGATAATTTTATTATTTATATTATTATTATTATTTATTGTTCACTTCTTATCTCTCCAGAGAGGTGGACTTTTCAGATGCACGGGCCTTGGCCAAATGCATCTGAAATAAATAATTTGATTGATTGATTGAAAATCTTCTTTATATCCTCATAGTCAATCAATAGTCAATGAATAGGCGCGCATTTCTATACAGTGTCAAAATACATTAGTGTTACACTATGTAGGACACGTAAATGCATGCTTTGAGAAATGTATTATTATAGACAACGAATAAAGTGTGTATTATACGGTACAAGCAGTACCGTTGCATTGAGCTTATTATGCTTTAATTCATAACGCATCAATCAAAAGTGCAATCAATTAAAGCCTCTCTTCGACCCGATTTCAAACAATAGTAAACGCGGTGAAATATCGAATCACCCACTAACTCAACCTACATGGTAGCTTGTGACATGGTCATGGTATATAAGTTTTTGATTTTACGAACGCCATGGCTTAATGGTTGAGATTTCAGTTACTACACCGAAGGTTCTGTATTCGATCCCCTGACAGTACAAATGTTTGTGTGCAAGAGCTTGTCTGATTGTATCTCTCTGCTGTTAATATGCGACGGCGTTCGAGGACCCATTTGGTGTGTCGGCTACTACACCAAGGGTTCCGGGTTCGATCCCCGGACAGTACAAACATTTGTGTGCATGAACAATTTGTGTAATGGTTTGGGTGTTTTCTATGTATAATATGTATGTACATATTTACCAAAATAAAATGTATATAAGTATGTTTATCAGTTGTTTAGTACCTGTAATACAAGCTTCTCGCTTAGCTTTGCGCTAGATGGTGCTGTGTGAGTGTCAGTGGATTTATATTTTTTTATGCATAAAACGTATGTAATGTATTTTTATTAACAACAGTAATATTTGTTTTAAAGTCTGTACGTATTTAAGAAAACATAAAAAAGTAACTTTAAAGGAAATCTAACCACAAAGCAAAGCGCGTAGCTAAAGCTGTTCCGATAAAATATGCGCTTACGCTGACATTTGGGCAAACGCATAAATTACGCGTACGGTGTGCCCGCGCACCTAACTGTATGCGACCTAGCGCTAGGTACACTCACTTACGACTTGGTTTTGTTTCATTTTTTGAATATTTTTGATAATAAGCAGGGTAGTAATGGAGAACGTTGTAAATAATACTTCAATATTCGGAGATCTGGGGGGTGACTGCTAAGTTGTAATAATACTTCGCCTTTTATGGTAGAAAGATAGCGAAGAATCATTGAAGTAATACTGTTAAGAGGTGGCGATACATCCCAAGGTCTCTTTATTTACTATGTAGTGATCTTTTATTTTTATCTATCATCAACCAATCAGTATTTATTAATTATTAAAAATACATCTATTAAATTTAATTAAAATCATTTCTCTTTTTCAAATACATATCATTTGAATTTTGAGGTTCCTGAATAGGTGTGCGATCCAGCATACAACCCACCCAGTAGTAAGTAATATTGAACAGATGACTGTTTAATACCACTTACTCAAAATTACTCAAATTATTATTATTAAGATTAAATTTAAGACAAACAATATGAGTGTTTCTTGCGCGTAATCAATGTAAAGAAAGAAAGAAGAAGGTGTAAGAGAAAAAAAAGTAACATGACATACTTTTCAATTGGAAAGGGATTAATCTAACAAATATTTCAGTAAGTACTCACAGTATTTATTGATTCCATAGCCGGCCTTATATTTCAAATTATACAGATTATATCAATAGAGAGTGATCCATCCCGCAATGTCGTATCCAAACTGGAGAAAAACCGTAAAAAGCTACTTTGATGATGCCCCTCCTCCATCCCGGATCAAGCAGCGATCAAAACTTATCGCTTAAACAGCACTATTTTAGTTATTAGTAGTGATCCATAGGCTTACAATCTATGTATCATTAAATGATTATTTAACTATAAATACCATTTATTGATAGATTAAATCTAAGTGTAACAATATGACTGTTTCTCGCGTACCATGCTAATGTCAAGAGAGAGATATTAGTGACGTGACATCACTCTTCAATTGATGATTTCTTTTCTGTCTAACACTATTCACAAAAAAACAATGAATAAATCTTGTATATTTTATAGCCGACTGTACGCGTAGTTTAAGTAAATGTTTCGGTGGAGTAAACATGCAATTTACTAATCCGCGGAAGATTTGTGGAGGGTCTCACCTTCGAACCCGCGCCCTACACTGTATACTTAGTCGGCATAACTAATTGCAACTTACTGGGAAAGTAGACACGAACTGCCTTTACTAAGAAATATTATGGTCTCTTTCAAACAAAGGCCTCTTAAAGTATATTCCATTTTAAGAACTTCCATGTTTTCATATATGGCGATAGGCTGCGGTAGAGATCCTTTATTATCAGCCTATAACGGGTCCACTGCAGGGCACAGGCCTTCCTGCACAGCAAAGCCATGGGGAGGTCGGAACCCACCACGTAGGCCCAATTCGGATTGCTGTGCGTACTAAACTAATTCTGATTCTGATATGTACTCGTAGTTCCAAATGCAGTTGTCGCGACGCATGCTGCTGCGAAAATAATATCAAGTGTTCCCCAATAAGGCACTCTACCGTAACTATCGATCTAGCATACAATATACAATAATGAAAAAAGTATGGATTCGTGAAATGCTCACAAAACAATCGAAAAAAGTGTTCCGGATGCAGCGACAGCACACACACATATTTCGAACGATCGAACATTTACCTAATCAAAGAGCCAACAACTGTATTCTCTTTGGCGATTCGTTTTTGATGCACGGATGGCGTATTTTTCATATACAGAATATCATTGACTGCATATAAAAAGTATTTCGTGACAGCGTGTTCGCGAGTCCGTCATTCGATTGAGCGATTTTCTATACGACAGATATTCGCAAGGGCGTACTTGGTATTGTTTCGCAAGCGTGCGTCGCGATAACGGCATTCGAAACTACGAATCAGATTCCATATTCCTAGAAATGGACTATCATTTAACCAGACCCCACCTTCCGTTAATCCCGCCATCTATTCCTCTGTACAGCGACTCCAATGATATTCAGTATATGTAAAGATAGATACGCCATCCGTGCCTCAAAAACGAACCGTCAAAGAGAGTACAGTTTGTACTCTTGTGTTTAGGTAAATGTGTTCGAATTCGAAATATGTGTATGTGTGCTGTCACTGCATTCGGAACACTTTTTTCGATTGTTATGTGAGCATATCACGAATCCATACTTTTTACATCATTGAGCGACTCATGTCGAATCGATTTATCGGTTCTCGCTTTATGGTCCGAATGAATATCGATACATCGGACTATTACACCGTCTCACTGATAAATTGGTACTCGTTCCACGTTTAACGTCTAGACTAGATATTTGACTTGTATTTATTGAGGCACACCGATCAGATGGTAGTTATTGGAACTGTTCTCTATGTACTAGCTTTTTCCCACGACATCAGTTATTAAGGTTAAACCTTTGATATCTCCTGACTCATTGAAATCGAATAACGTGAAGGGCAATTTTGCTATAAATTAAATACTTGTTTGTGATGAATAACCTATTTATTTGGATAAGGACTAATTCAAATAATGCATTATTTTAGAACAATTTTGGCAAGTAAAAAAAGGTAAGTGAGGTAATCTTAAAAGACAGATATCAGACATACTACGCTGCCGAAGTCTTTTTTTAGAACTTTTAAACGGGATGCATACTTTCATACATGGCTTTGCAAAACTGCAACCATTTACATAGCCTACGTAGTGTGAGCTCTCAGTAGGAAAAATCCCCTGATTTTGAAACGTTCGTCCTTGCTGCTTCGATTATTTTATTCTTAGCGTGATGTTATATAGATTATACCCTTCCTCTATAAAGAGGCTACCAAACACTGAAATAATCAGACCAGTAGTTCCTGAGATAAGTGGGTTCAAACAAACAAACTCTTTAGCTTTAAAATATTAGTATAGAATTATTTCTCCATATAGGCACACACGAAATTGATAGTTTATATTGTGCGAATAGAGTTTTATTCGAAACAACTTATGTCGACAAACGCTTCTTCGACTGAACGATTAAAGGCTGATATTGGTTTGTTTACTATTAGACTTAGAAATAACAAAATTATTGCGTAACCTGACCAATGCACTGCCATAGTGATACATTTCCCGTGTATCCGTCAAACATTTCCATTGTTCTTTTACTGCAACACGATTTCTCGTGTTTCATTGTTGTAATACAAAAAAAACCTTATTTATTATGATAAGAACAGGGTCGACATTCGAATGTGCGGGCGGAGTTATAAAATAACGATGTTCATGCCGCAGACATTTATATTACTAGATCAGTTATATAAATGCCTAGTGGAAATAGCATTGGGTTTAGAAAGGAAGTAAGAAATAATTTATTATTTTTGCACATTGTATCGCATACGAAAATGTGCTACGATGTCCAAAGTAATTGAACCCACTCAGCATGTGCCCTGGTCCGGTAATCGGTCCCTGGCGCTGATTTACAGTGAGCCCGAGTGAGTAGGCGCACGGACAAGATCGCAGGAGTACTGAGTTAGAATCCTGCGGGCATTTTTACCAGTTTGGCTGACAATTCAGGCTGAATCACCGGATGATTAATGATACTGTGCTTTGGAGCCTCGTCAAGCCGTCGGTCTCGGCAAACAATTTAAGATGGTAATTGTTAATGCCATCAATGGGGGATTATTATTATTATTTGGGGTTTTGGGGGCTATTCAGGCTTATACAGACCTATAGTCACTTGACCTAGAAGATCTTTTGTGACTCGCTCCCCTTTTAGAGTTCATCTAAAAGTTGGGCACTTTTTAGGAAGTTCAGGACCCTGACCAACTTTATAGATTTAATGTCACTTGGGCATAAATGATAGTTGTCCAAGTGGATGTTTCGCTTCCATTGCAGGACCGCAATTGCAGAGTAGGTGCATCGGTGTCTGTCTCTCTTCCGCACAGAATCTGCAAGTTTCCGAGTCACTTAGCTTCATTTTGTGTAGCTGACTTTGACAATGGGGGATACCTATGTCCACAATGCACTGCGATATGTTGAAGAGAGTGAAGCTTTATTTATAAAATAATATTTTTTATAACCGTAAGAATACGTTCATCTTTTTATTCTACATTTATAAATGTGTCCCTTCCATGTAGGTGCGTAATTTTGTTCCGTGTCATGCGTAGGCGCAGTTCGATACGCGGCTGACGTACGGCGCATGCGTAGTTTATTGGCGCCCACTATCGCCTATGAACACTCACTTTGAGTGTACAATAAATATTTTTATAATAATATATTAAATATAAGCAACCCGCCCGATGCTTCGCCTGTCTGGGTTTTTATGTATTCAGAGAGTAATTATTGTGAAATTATAGTAAAACGTTTTACTATAGATTACTGTTGCGGACTATTCTCACTAAAACTTATGGCAGTCCACTACTGGGCATAGGTATCCCCATTTTGTGCCAGATATCCTGGTCCTCCGCTTTCCACCAGTGACCTTTCGCAAGTCGTCGGTCCATCGGTCCGGGTCCTACGCTACGCTTGCCAAGACGCGGTCTCCACTCTAGAACTCGTCTGCTCCAACGGCCATCAGTCGTGCGAGGTGTCAGCCTACTGGTGGAGACTGGATGAGGAAAGCGGAGGATCTAATACTGACGTAATATGAAGCATTATGTCCAGCAATGTAATGCGATAGAATAAAGAGAGGAGCGAAGACGTCCCATAAAAATAAAACCTATCTCAACCCCACAAACGACATTTGATTAACAAAGCGCGTAAAAATCCAAAATCCGTTTCCGGGATGGCGCGTGCGCATCGGGCGCTACAAATTGCGCTCGACGAGAGATTGATGTCCGCCCGGGATTTAGGGAGTTCCTGTAGGAAGCAACTGAAAGGATACTGTTTAGTTGGACTGCATGTAAAAAATGTTTTAACGATGTCACAAACTTTTTAGAACTTTTAAACATTGAAGTGGGCGTCCCTTAGTATTTTTTTGATTTGTTGTCTAAAATAAATGTTTCATTTAATTCAGGCTTAACAGCCACATTTAGTATCCGTTTATTTGAATTTAAGCCGCACCTTTTGTTATGTACTAAATTTTTTATGGAATAACAAAGCCCTGACAAAAGTTTTCTTTGTGTGTTTCTTGGCCTTTTTTATTATTAAGTATTAAATTATTTTATCATAACGACAGCGAATGTTGATGATCACATTTTGGTGTCATGAAAAGTCAGGTTCCGTAGTTATGGCCTTTTATCTATGTCAACCTGTCGAAGGGTGCATTCAAAGGAAGAAGTAATGTTTTATGTGTAGCTAAAAATCCACAAAACCTGAAATTACCCAATATTCACTCATTAACTGAAATTTAGGATGTTGCGAAAAAAGATTCTAATTTTATGTCGCAGTATTAAAATCATCTGTCGAACGGTAATAATAATTAAGTAATCCAGTATTATCCAGAGTACAATTTTAAAAAGCATAGGAAAAATCATTTTTCAGCCAAACATTCAACCAAATTATTAACATTTGTAAACTAAAACACACTCAAAAGGGAGCTAGGGTTGTTACGAGTAAAAGTTTCCACCTCAGCTGTGTTTCATTCATAAGATAGTTTAACGGCCAATAAAGGATTAATAAACAGCTAAAAATAATCCTTCGGTGCCGGAATCATAGATCGACTCAATGGTCCGGCGCTGAATCGTCTATAACGAGCACTCTATACATAGCTGAGACGGTTGTATGAATGAATGGCTTGTATAGAAAGAACTGGTGCAACTAGTTACAACATATTGATAAATCATTTATTAGCACTAAAAGACATACATGCTTAGTTTATACATAAAATACATCTTTTGACGACTCATTTTGTGTCGCGGTTGAGACGTCGGCTCTTACACCAAGGGTTCCGGATTCGATCCTCAGGCAGTACAAACATTTGTGTGCATGAACATGCCTGTTTGTAATGGATGGTGTTTTCTATGTACAATATGTATGAATTTACAAAAAGAAAATATAAGTATATTTATCCGTTGTTTAATACCCATAATACAGGGTTAACTTGGGGCTAGATGGCGCTGTGTGAATGTCAGTGGATATTTATATATCTTAGTAACCACAACATAATCAATATGACTGGTGCATACAAACTTCCATTTCAATTTTAGGGAAGTGTAGGGTTAAAATTAGACAAAAAGTACCTTGTCATCTATCTATTCCTTCAACCCTATCCCTTTAACTATCTCATCTATATACTATAGAGCGTCGGTGGCTCAGTGGTGTGGACTGTCGCCTTCCTACCGGGAGGGCTGAGGTTCAAATCCCGACACGTACCAATGTATTTTCGAATTATCAAAAATAGATGTACGTTATCCGACGCTCTTACGGTGAAGGAAAACATCGTGAGGAAACCTTCATGCACGCCTGCGAAGAGATTCGAAGGTTGTGTGTGAAGTCGTCCAATCCGCACTGGGCCCGCGTGGACGACTAAGGCCTAATCACCGTATACGGGTAGGCTCGTGCCCCTCGGTGGGGACGTTAATGAGCTAATGATGATCTATATACTATCAAATCGGGCTTCGCTGAATTAAGGTTTGTCTTGTAAAAGCTCAGCAATAGGAAGTAAACTATTTGTTGTTGGTATCGTGCCACTATTTGTTGCGAGAATTATAGTTATGGATAACTACAATTCCTGCAACTAAATTTCTAAGAAGATTCATATTCCGTTAAATATCCTGCATCCAATATTCCCTTCCTGCTTCCTGTTCGAGTTCTAAAGAAAATCTCTTAATGGACCGTATAACTGTGGGCTTGCAACAAATGGCGCTGAGCTCATATTATAAGTTTTGTTAGAATAATTGGAATTATCAATACCAAATTACTAATACTAGGAACAACAAGTACAGGAATCATTTGTTGGAAGAGGCATAAAGTTCTTTAATAAAGTACCACAAAATCCTGCTGAATTGCCCTTTCACCAGTTTAAATTAAAGATTAAAAAAACCCTCATGGAAAGGTTACTATCGATAACGATATTTATCGGTTAAGATGTGTGGTCTTGCATATAGTTACCAAATCTTTGTAATAAATTATTGTAAAGTTATGTGTAGGTAAATGACAAAACTCTGTAACCAAAAAGTTTAAAAGAGTACTTTACTTATTCCGAACCAGTGGTAGAGTCATAAAAAAATTAATTATAACAATTGACGATTCAAAAGAGTCTGTAGCAGATTTATTTGAAAAAAGTTTTTTTTTTTGTTATACTGACTTCGCAATGAGTATGAGGTGGTAGACTCGGTACTGAGTTTCTAGGCACCACCGCAGTGCCAGATAGCGTCCTGTAAAATAGGAGTGTTTTGCACTTGTTACGAGATGAAAGCACTGGAGCTAGTAAAATTACCGGGGTATAACATAATTATAAAAAAAAACGCTGGGGCATCGTTCACTGTTGCCCTACCCTGAGCCCAAAATTGGTTACGCTCATGTCTCTATCAATGCCGCTTTGTCATTGTCAGGCGTGCCACTTACCATCAGATGAGCGTCCGGACCGTCCTGTTTACTTTTGAACATAAAAAAATATCCGGAAAAGAGCTACTAGCAAATAAACTATAGCTCGCCGGATCAACAAATAAAGTGACAGTGGGCCGGTTACGTATGTCGCAGTACTGATGGCCGTAGGTGCAGATCAGGACGGCCTGTACGATGGACTGGAGGGCTTCCTAAGCAATGCGAATGATCGCTGGTGGAGGCTGAAAGAGGAAAGCGGAGGACCGGGTTATCTGGCACAAAATGGGAGGGACCTATGTCCAGCAGTTGAAGAGAGAAAGATTTAGTAGTAAATTTTGTCTCGTAGCATTTTAAATAAATCCTTTTATTTTTGTATGATCAATAATAAAACCGACACACAAGAAGATCTCATTTCACGCTTCATAAAAATGGAACATTAAATGAATTATAAACAAAACTTACAGTTGAAAATAAATTATAACTAATTACTGAAAATAACGAAATAAATTACTACGTAAGCCTGTCATAGCCAAGCAGCCGTGACGTCAAACGCAAAGAAAAACATAAATAAAGCCCAAATGAAAAGCATAGAAACCATTACTCAAGCGACCAAATAAATCATAGTGCACCCGTAAGTTGCGCAAGCTTCACTGAGTTTCCATATATTTCCACGCGACATTGCGTGTAAACGAGACGGGTATAAAACAATACAAGTTCTTGTACGACGCTAGAGTGAGACGGCAATATTGGCTCGGTCCCGCCAGCGGCGCACGCGCAGCTTTAGCGACTGAAAGCTCAAATTGTTCAGTCGTTATTCCGAACTCGTTGCGTACGGTCGTGTCGTTACGTATCTATTCACATAGCGTTTTCGCGTCCGGTCGCCAGTTTGTGCTTGTGTATTGATTTTTTTTTGTGTCCAAAACTTGTTGATAAACCGTTAATTTGTGCAAAGATATCAGCGGATGGCAGTGAGTGTGTTGTGTACATTCCGGATAACTGGTGAGCGGATTTGTGTTTATTTTAAGATATAATTAAATATAGAACGGCGGAATATATGAAAACCGTAATTAGTTTCATATTGAATACGTGAGTCATGTTTCTTGGTATTGTTTTCGGCGATTAGATATAATTGTAAAAATGTGTGGTCGAATATGTGAATTGGCGGGAAACGATAAGGCTGTTCGTTAATGAATGAATTTGAGCTTTTATCAAAAACGCGGAATGATAAACGAAAAATATAGTTTGTCATTTCTTTTTAATCAATTCTTCGATTTAGTTATGTAAGAAAAGAAGAAGAAAGAAAGCAGCTAATCTAGCCTTAATTAACTACGTATATGGAACACCAGAAAATAATCAAATTATTTTGCGTATTCGATAACAAATATAAAGATGTATTTTTGTTTATTTAAGTAATCGACATATTTAAGTAATGAATAGTTTAAATGATATATTATACTAGCTTTTGCTCGCGCCTACGCTCGAATTAAGAAGTATTATTTTTCATCCCTATACGGGTAGGCTCGTGCCCCTCGGTGGGGATGTTTAATGAGCTGATGATGATGATTTTTCATCCCTTTACTAGGCATAGCGGAGTAACTTGTTAAGTAAGTACTAAACACCTAATTTAACGGTAATGAAGGATTTTGTAATTCTGCGGATTGGACACAATAGTATCTTTTAGACGTATGGTTAGTATATGATGGCGCTTTTTCCGCCCTAAGCTGTATATTTACCACAGACCTAATATAAAAAGAGAAAAGTTCTGTGATTTTGGCGTTAACCGCAAGAAGAGTACGACTGATTTGGTATGGTTTTACACAGAAATTTATAAAAAAAAATTGTTAAAGTTTTTCGGATTATTAAAAGCAAAATGATCTAAGAATAATTATGATACCTGTAATATACTCAGAAATATAAGTTAAGCTATATTAGCATGATTTGCAAGCATATTTAGATAAAAAGATGATAAAATCCTAAGATACTAATGCAGTTATTTGATGCATGTAAACTTTTGTTTCTATAAATGTAAAATTTATAGAAACTAAACACCCTTACGGGTAGGAAACTTTTTACCATAATGAGAGTCCATTATGGTAAAAAGAAAATTACCGCTTTTTAAATTAACGTTGTTTTTATAGGATGTATCGATTTGCAATTTTCAACCTTGGGTTCTTCTTATAAAAGCTGTAAAATCTATTGTTAATAACAATAGCAATTAACGTTGTCACCAAATGTAGCATAATATTGTATTGTCGATAGGCCCAAGGTCCGGACTCGAACCCCTGTCCCTTCGGCATTCACCCGGCGAGCGCAACACGTGGCAAACAATATGTTTTTGTTGCTTCTTAAACAGAAAATGCTATGGAGTGGTTAGTGGTTTCTGAAATATTTTTTTAGGGATAAATTACTTTTTATTTTTTTGACATCAATTATTTTTTTAACAGAACATGTAAATAATTTGTGTATTGCGTATTATTAGTCTATTAAATAAAATCATATTCGTTCTTAAACTAAATGAGTAACCTCAAGAACTTAAAAGTAAACACAAATAACAAAATAAATAAATGAATAATTTACACCAGGTTTATTATCAAATAGTTTATTAGTCTAAGTAATAAACTATAGGTTTATTAGTCTAAGTACTTAAAATTGATTTCTTTTATATGCACATGTATCTATGAAAAAACACTAAATTAACGTTTTATTATTATTATTATTATTAAAATATATGTATGTGATAACTTATTTAAATCTCAAGACACTCGAAAGTTCGACTAACATTATACTGGTTTAAAATAAAATCTGATTAGATATTTGGCTTTAGCGGTACCATGGAAAACCATTTTCTTTGATATGTTATGATATATTGTTCTAATTATAATATATTTTATGCATGGTTGTTTTCGTCGGCAGCTTTAATTACCTTACATTTGATTTTGTCTACTAATTTGGTCTGCTGGAAGAAATCTCTTTTTAGAGATGATAAATAAATATCCACTCACATTCACACAGCGCCATCTGGCCCCAAGTTAAGCGTAAAGCCTGTATTATGGGTACTAAACATCGGATAAACATACTTATATCCATTTATCTGGTAAATACATACATATTATACATAGAAAAAAGCTGTTTTTGTCGGTCCTCGTTGTTATTTGTTAAGTTATCAACATATGTACGATCTAAACGAAATGAAACGAACGAAATAAATAAATATCTAATTGTAAATTAAAAAAAATAAGTTCACTACCGTCTCCAATATCGTGTGACTTCTGTTCCAAGGAGTCCAACACGTGGGCCCGTGTCGGCGACAGATGCCTTCATTAAGGCAACGTTTAGCGCCTGCACTATTATTATTATCTTCAGGACGATTTGGTGTAATTTGAGAAATCTGCAATAATATATGTTATTCTTCTGTAAATCCAAGATTTTTAATTATGCCAAGATTTTTTTTTGGAATAAAAAGTGCCCTCTATCAATAAATATTTTTAATACATATATAGAATTTTGTAAACATAAGAAATAATTTTATCATCATCAGCTCATTAAACGTCCCCACCGAGGGGCACGAGCCTACCCGTAGGGTGCTTAGGCCTTAGTCGTCCACGCGGGCCCAGTGCGGATTGGACGACTTCACACACAACCTTTGAATCTCTTCGCAGGCGTGCATGAGGGTTTCCTCACGATGTTTTCCTTCACCGTAAGAGCGTCGGATAACGTACATATAATTTCGAAAATTCGAAATACATTGGTACGTGGCGGGAACCTCAGCCCTCCCGGTAGGAGGGCGACAGATAATTTTATCTTAGTCGATAATTTTAATTTAAAGATAAAAATACCTATATTCGTTATTGAATTTGCAAAATAGTTTTTTTTTGGTGTTCCATATGTAGTTCATTAAGACCACCCATTTGGTGTAATATGTAAGACATCGGCTACTACACCAAGGTGTTCGATTCCCGGATAGTACAAACATTTGTGTGCATAAATGTCTGCTCGTATTGGTCTGGCTCTTCCAAAAAAAAAACTAACTAACTAACTTTAATGGCTCAACGACCCAAACGTCTTGGCCTCCGAAACGAGAGACTTCCAACGTCTCTATCCTGTGCAACCTCTGCCCAGTTTTCGATCCCGAGCTCACGCAGATCAGCCTCATATCCTTCCAGCGCTACCTGGGACGACCGACTGGGCGCCGTCCATTTGACGTCTAAGATATGCTCGTAGTACTCTCCGATCCTCCCGCACTCTAACCAAGTGGCGGAGCCATCGGAGGCGGTGGGCTTTTATTTCTCCAAGGATATTTGGTTCGGCTACTAGTTATTGGATCTCTACATTCTTTCGGAAAAAAAAAGAAATTGAAATCATAGTGATCAGCCTATAACGTCCCTCTATCGGAAACAGGCTTTCCCATGCAGGATATCCGTGATGAGGAGGTTGGGCCATTAAACACCATTCGGACCCAATGCTGATTAGTGGGTGTTAACTACCATCAGAAGATTGAAGACCGACGGTTTAACGTGCTCTCCGAATCTTCCGTTTCGGACATTTAACTGATACAGCTTGCTCAGAATTCTTCCATTACAAATAACATACGATTACTAGACGCACAAACTACAACTTATTTTGTTGTGTGTCCATCGTCGGTTACAACAAGAGCGCGAGTAACATCATCGCTAATGATTTACGAGGTGACGAATGACGCGAGCTTGAAATGTTCCAACTCTAGGTTCGTTGCTCCACGGTAAATGGGTTAGTTTACACCACAGACATCCGAATATACAATTAGACTGGACAAGCCGCCAAGTTTATAGGCAGTCCCAGTGTCGCAATTTCTTTCCGGTTTTACCTGTGAAAAGTTATTATATTTCTTGGTAAATTTACTGATTCATTGCGATGATGGCATGTTACAATTGCACAGGATGGCATTTTGGAAAAATACGGTAATTTCTTCTAATATTCGTGTCTTGACTCGTCTCACAGAGCGTAAACTGGCAGCCAGTTTATGCTCGTTGAGCTTACACTTGTCGCACTTTAAACGCGGCTTGCCCCATCTTCTGTATTGGGAAATCTGTGGTTTACACGCTTTTATTATATACATTTGTTATGCTTTAAATACGCTTCGATATGATAGATATATTTCAGATGGCCAGATATGAAATTTGATTGCATCATCATCACCAGCTCATAAAACATCCCCGGCATGAGCCTACCCGTAAGGGTGTTTAGGCGTTAGTCGTCCACGCGGGCCTAGTGCGGGTTGGACGACTTCACTTCCTTTGAGTCTCTTTTGCAGGCGTGCGCAGGTTTCCTCACGATGTTTTCCTTTACCGTAAGAGCGTCGGATAATGTACATATAATTTCAACTATTAAATCATATGGTTCATCAAAACTTAATGCTGGATAGAAGAAAGAAGTGAAATGGAAACCCACGCAGACGACCTCGCATAAGGTCTCCATCCGTTGAAACACAAGCTGTTGTTATCAAATTGGGTTACAAGTCAATTGAATTATCTTTATTGTGCTCGGTGAAGGTGATGTAACGTTTTAAATTTTTACAAACCTCGGACGGAGTTATTGTTTCGACGTACTGATCTAAGCGATTAGATAAATAAATAAATATCCACTAACATTCACACAGCGCCATCTAGCCCCAAGTTAAGCGTCAAGCCTGTATTATGGGTACTAACCAACGGATAAACATACTTATATTTTGTAAATACATACATATTATACATAGAAAACACCCAGACCATTACAAACAGACATGTTCATGCACACAAATGTTTGTACTGCCCGGGGATCGAACTCAGAACCCTTGGTGTTGCAGTCGACCTCTCAACCGCAACACCAAATGGGTCGTCAAATGTAGATAGTTCGTCGAATGTTTAAACCTGGAGGTTTTTGTAGACAAAAAAACATACATCAATCTGTTCTATTGTGGACTCGTAACACTGGTGTCTTCAGATTTATATAAATAACATTAACAATATAAAAATGAAAAAAACAATGTAATGTTATACTCCTTTATAAGGTTTTGGTCATATAGAGAATATACTACTTTCAATTTCGCTCCAAAGAATTACAGTCAGAACCAATTAAATCATTGACAATTCTATAAATGTATATCCCACCAAAAACATTCTGTAAAAAATCTAGCCAAGTCTCGATGGAGCTGCTTGATTATCTCTAAAAAGTAATGAAATCAAGCCAATACGTGCCAAGTCTAAGGTTCCTTACTGCGATTACTTTATTATTATGGTTAATGTTGTATGACTTGACCGTTGAAGTATACAAGGATACAAAACCAGGTGCTCTATGACACCATTGCACTATTCTGTTGCCAGAACCGCTACCCATTGACGATACAAATTTGCCACTTGGAAAACGGTGATTCAATAACCCGTCGATTGTAGGCTTGATAAAACCACTAACGTATAAAGAATGTTCTAAACCTAATGCATATAAAGAAAGAAAGAAAGAAATATTTTGGTTCTTTATAATAAAACTATTTATGAGATTATTATAGAGCGGTATCGTTTATTGACGTATCCAATGTGAGTGTTGTGCCACAGACTATATAAACTAAATGTCACTTCAATATTTCAACATTATAAAGTTATCTACTTTACACTATGGTTGTTACAAACAAACAGTATAATATTAGAATTATACCGAAGGCACATGCCAAACCACCGATGTTACTAGACAAGCGTTCTTTTCCCCTGGCTCAATAAAAGCGTCTATTTCAGTAGTTTATAGAACATAAACGCAATATTTCGGAGCAGCCGTGTTGCTGTGATGGGTTATGACTGATTTTCTCAGTAGTTTGTTAATAAAATAAAAAGTTTGATTTAGATGTGTATGAATCGGAAACTGGCTTTTTGAAGTTGAAAAAATCAAACAACAATAAAAGTGTAGTAATTAAAACAAAACAAGACAATGTGAGCCTTTTAAGTATCTTTTAATTGAAGACTATGTTTCTGACTGTATTGTAATTAAGCTCGAAACAAAAGTTTTAAATTCCAACCTTTTTGCTTCAATCCGATCGCTAACTGAAAAAAAAGTAATTAAAAAAATAAACTTCAAACACGTGAATAGAATTCCGAATATAAATACATTTTATTCGGTTTACCTTCTTCCATTGTCGCGTTCGAGCTATTTCGGTCGACATTCTATGCGACCAGTGCGTTCCTTCGCCCTTTGCCTGTACTTTTGCTACAAAATAATACAAAAGTAATTGTTTGATGCCGATTTTCTTATTCTTACAGTACTTAGTAATGTTTTTATAAATAATAATTATTATCCGTAATTTGGAAGTACTTAATAGGCGTATCGTGGTTTATTAGTGGGAAGCTGTAGGACGAAATCAATTATGATACTATTCCTGTTAATAATAAAGGAAACATGTACATTAATTTACCAGGAACCGCATACCTACAATGATATCACCAAAAAAATTGACAATATACAGAAACAATCGTAATCGTTCTACTCAGATACTCTATACCCATTTATAACTTGAAATCTCCTAGAGCTGCCTCAACAGATGAATTGATATCATGATAAAGTGAAACCCAGCAATCAACTGGAAAGATGCCTTGTACGAGTATATCCTGCAGTTGTATTGGAACAAATAGTTACATGTATTCTGATTGCATCTGTGGCTAATGTATGACTAAGGAGGCAATCAAAAAAAGGAACATAACAATAAAGAAAACACTGCGAGAATCTGTGAAATTATTACTGCACATAAAAACATCATCTCAACAGTTTGATAATATATTTTAATAGAATTTTAAAATGGATTTTAAATATTTAAAAAGTTCGTGTATTCGTATCTGTGGATATTACATTTAATTCAGTGTTCTGGTTTCCCAATGCTAATAATGTAAGTTCAATGTATCCCCTTATTGTCAAACGTCGATTCAGTTTTTATGTATGGAGATGTATGTCACATTAGTTTTTATTCTGCCAATACCCCGCGGTGCATGTGCATACTCAACTATAGACATTTCACGTATGACATACTTGAATGCGAGCTATCATATTCCTTCCTGTTATTTAATTTATTGTTGTACTTCTTCTGACGCGACACAGTATTAGTTTTGAGTTTGAATACGAAATATTGTGAGGCATGCAATTAATAGAATATGGAAAGCAAAGAACTTCCTTGTTCGTGATTGTTTAATTAATTTTATGCTGATATTGTAGCGGCTAATTTTGTTGTATTTACTTGTTTTTTAAATTACTCTTTCATCCCCCTCATGTTACATGAATGTTATCTAGATTGTTCAGAAAAGACTAGTCCCTATAAAAATAAATCTATTTGTAAATGATTTTAGGGCGATCGAAATGGCTGATTTTGGTAGCTTTAGCACATTTAATTAATAAAGCCATATCGACTCGATGAGAAGAAGATATTAAGCTCTGATAGTATTCCAGAGATTATAGACCACAAAATTAATAGCCAATGTTTTACCGCATGCATTAAAGTTGACGATTATTTTAAGCTTTGCTAATGCGTGCTATTCAGTAAAATTCCCTTGAACAGTACATATCTCCAAACAAGTAGCTCAGCAATTAGCAATCTTTATGCGCGCCTTTAAGTTGGGTTACCCCAAGGTACGTTCCTCGGTCCGTTATTTCAAATGGTACTGTCCAGTTATCGGTGATAGGCTATGACAGGTTGGCAAAGTGTCATATCCGCCAATAGATCACGGTTTCCTAGCGCATGCGCATGATAAGGCGGAAACGAAAGACGTGCCCGCGATAGCACGACTGACATATTAACTTAGCTTTTATTGAGCGAATGACGTTATGTGCTATTTATATAATTTTCATATGTGTAATTTATATTTATGTAAGTTAGTGAAAAACAAATACTTATCCTTAATCTAATGTGTTGGGATCCCAAAATAGTAGTGATCAAAGTGAAAAATTCTTAATTATGAATTTCAAATACAATGTTTTAAACAATTTTACGTTCTGGAAAAACTTTCTTCTTGGCTTTTGATATTTTACTTATACGCATAAGAACGATAGTAGAGATAGACAACGCTTTGACGCATTTCATATTATAGATCTGGTAATATAATTTACATCATTTGAGTCCAAACTGAATTAAAAAAACAAAGGTCTAGATGATATTTTTGATTGCATAATAATTCTGCTTTATTTTGATGTCGCACCAAAGATAATATACAGACTCGTAAAATATTAAGGAGTTATCCAGATAACCTTGCATAAGTCAATCTCATTTACTGATAATACTGACCGAGAATGTGTTACGTCATAGATGTCTTTTGTTTCAAATCCATCGGCCGAGTGATGTCACCTTGAGAAATGCGCTCTTAATATGAAGTGTACAGTGATTGTACAACAAACAAGCCATTCTTGTCTTCTTTTTAAGAGAATTTGGTACATTTACAATTGTAAATACATATGTTTTAGTACTCTTTCTTTACGAAAACATGTAGCTGAAACTACTAAATGCAAAAGGCCGAAATTTGGAAACAGTTCTTTTGGAAATCCCTCTTTAGTGGAAGAAGCAAAGCCTTGTTAAGTTATTTTACTTCTTGCCTTGTCAGCTTGCACTTGATTTTACAAAGTTTATTTTTGAGATAGCTTTTTGGCGTATTGAGTGTGAGTGTATCGCTTTTCTTTAAACTTTAATTAGGTGACTTTTAATAATATTCTTCCATTTTCTTCCAGCATTTTATTTTGATCAAGAGAAAGCTGCTTTTAAATCTATCCCTGTAATCTGAAAGTTCATCCATTCAAATATTCATCTCACTTTTTGAAAATAATGATGGAGATTGGTACATTAAAAATAATATGAAATAATGCGTTTAATAGAACTATACTCTAAGTGCATTACATGCAATTGTCGGCTGCACCAAAGTGGTTTTAGTATCTCGTACTTTGTGGTATCGTTGGAAGGCCACAAATGGACAGTAATGGGTTCACGAATGTCACTCATAGTGTTATAAAATGGACATTACGGTTGCAACGGTCGACAGATTTACAGTCACGATGTTTACTGTTTTAACGTACTTTTCCCTTTTTAATCTGTGTTTTGGTATGGTTTCGTGTAAGTAGTTTTAATTTATTTCTCAGAAATGAGGATTGGAAACATTGTTATGCTGTTCGAGACTCATTAGACAAGACTTAATGTTTGAAGGAGCACAATCAGGGTTGTATGAGGGGCCAGTCTGATTTTAGAGTTCAAGTATATTTTTGTTAGCTATTACTGATTTGTTTCTGTTGATATGAATGGTTTTTTAAACACTTTCTCGTAATTATATTCTTGATTTGAATATTGTCTGTATCTTTTGTTTATATTTACTATTTATATTTGCGCCATTAATGTTATTGATAATTTTGTATCTTAGTATTTTATTATATTGATTGTTTTATTAATGATAGGTATTATTTGCGTACTAACTTCAACAGTCCACATCTGGACTAGCGACCGCCTCATCTATAGGGTTTGTAATAATCTCTCCGTTTGATGGCGGGTTTGGAGAAAGCTGTAAGTATGTATAAATGTTAGGTAGAAAAGATAGCACTTCTTCCATTTATCTGCTGAGGGTTTGTCCGTAAGCCGCCTCTTATGGCATTGTGGAGAGTAGAGCACAGCATTAATGTATGAATTATAAAAAAAAATAGTAATTTAAGTATAAGAACTTTATAATTAAAACTTTCCCAAAGCAGCTTATGATTGTGTTATTTATTTAAAGCTAGAAGCATTAAATAACAACAACAACGAATCTATATACGAATAATTAACGAAGTGTTGCACAGATTAAATGAAAATCGTTTAAAATGATTGAAACGCTTCTATAAATTTAATATGTATAAATAATAAATATTCACTGACATTCACACAGCGCCATCTAGCCCCCAACTAAGCATAAGCCTGTAATATGGAACCTAAATAACGGATAAAGATACTTATATACCTTTTTTTCGTAAATACATACATATTATACATATAACTTATGTTTAAAATTTAATAAATGGAAACCTATTATAAACCATGTTGTAAAACCCTTTTGATTTTCATGTAAAAAGAATACAAACAAGTCATATAATTTAAGACGATTACAACTGTGCAGAGTGCGGTGCGCCTGCGCATCCCGCCCATAAACAATACTAACTCTTCGGCTTTCAATCGGCCATTTGCATGGATTGTATTAAGATGGACGACCATAAAATGATCGCAAATTACACGCCGACTGGGGCAACTTCCTTTATTATTATCACTTCGAATATTAACTTTTATTTATTTAATATAACAAATGTACGGAGTTATTTTTTTTTCTAAAATTACATAATACATTTTTAAAGTTGATTCTTGAAAGGAGAAAGCGTTTATTCTAGTCATCAATTTTTTTATTATCGAGCCGAACCTCTCATTGATAATTGAAAGAAAGAAAGAAGTGATTTATTTAATTGAAGTTTTTTTGCTACGCATTCAACTGTCTCTTCTTACCGGGAGGGCTGGGGTTCAAATCCCGACACGTACCAATGTGTTTTCGAAAATATATGTACGTTATCCGACGCTCTTACGGTGAAGGAAAACATCGTGAGGAAACCTTCATGCACGCCTGCGAAGTGATTCGAAGGTTGTGTGTGAAGTCGTCCAATCCGCACTGGGCCCGCGTGGACGACTAAGGCCTAATCACCCTATACGGGTAGGCTCGTGCCCCTCGGTGGGGACGTTTAATGAGCTGATGATGATGATTCAACTGTCTTATGAGATCGTTCCCTGAAAAACTACATAGTTTTGAAATATCCACATATGCTCTATATTTTATTGCTATAGACAATTTCTTATGCGTCGCACAAAAAAGCTATTTCACCCAGTATTAATGATATCTCATTTTTAAACTTTCTCCGTCCTAACACAACCAATGACAGCAAAAATCAAATCCTAGCCAAATCTCGACTGTAAAACAATGTCATACTGACTGTCGTCGTCTCTAATTGAAATTTATTGCGTCTCGAACTCGATTCGGAACAAAAATGACACTTGCTGCCCACACGCACCAACGACACTTTAAATCTTATCTTTGAACGATAGATGTCAAATTGGCTTGTAGCTAAATGACCTGCGTGTTCCGATTCGAGATGTACGCAGTGTTTATCGTCTGGACAATCGAAGATAATGCACTCATGTGATTTGAGACAATGGAAGACTATCCTATTGAATTAAACGCCGTTTATGGTGTAATTTGGTGTAATTCAGCTTAACTGAGCCTAACCGAATGAAAATAAACGTTTTATAAGAGGCTTATCTAAAATGATGAATTTGTGGTAAGTGCGTAGACGCAGATTTGATAATTGATAGCTGAAATATACTTAACATGCCCTAGGACGTACGGAATCATCTTTCTTTTCAGACAATCAGTTGCTACAGCCGGCAATATCCTAACCAAACTAGGAAATATCGGAGAGTGTTTTTTTTTATGTTACAAAGTGTAAGACGGTCAGGACCACAGATTTCCCAATACAGGAGATGGGGCACGCCGCGTTCAAAGTGCGACAACTGTAAGCTCAACGAGCATACACTGGCTACCAGTTTACGCTCTGTGAGACGAGTCAAGACGCACGAATATTAGAAGAAATTACCGTTTTTTTCCAAAATGCCATCCTGTGCAATTGTAACATACCATCATCGCAATGAATCAGTAAATTTACCAAGAAATATAATAACTTTTCACAGGTAAGAACCGAAAAGAAATTGCGACACTGGGACTGCCTATAAACTTGGCGGCTTGTCCAGTCTAATGTATATTCTGATGTCTGTGGTCAGGACGCTCACCTGAGGGTTAGTGATATTCCTAACCATGACAGAGTGGCATTGATAGAGACCAACAACTTGTAGACAATAGATGTTTGGTTTCTTATACCCGGTAATTGTACCAGCTATAATAATTTTTTAATACGCTGTCTTCCCATGGGATTTGACCTGCGTCCTCCAAACCAAGCAGCGATGTAAACCTTACGTTTACACCATTAGACATCATGGGCAGTTAGTCCAACAGTTACGTTTGTCCAAATAAATAAATATCCATTGACATTCACTCAGCGCCATCTAGCCCCAAACTAAGCGTTGTAAGTAATATGGATACCAAACAACTGATTAACATACTTGTATACTATTTTTTTAAATACATACTCAAATGTTTGTACTGTCATCGATTCCGGAACCCTTGGTATATTTCTTTTTATAAAATATTTTATTTTTGAGTTAGAACTCAACTTTTCTTTGTTAAATTATTTGCCCTATTAGGACGCAATGTTTCTGGGTTATAGTTTAGCCCCTAGATTGTTACGTTATTGGCTTCTTGTCGTCTTATTAAGATAAATAAATAAAGACTGTATTAACAGAAAGGATACTAAAACCGATACCGCATTATACCGAGTGATATAATAGAAAGACACATCTCAAATTCAATCCACATTCGATTAATATTTCTTCTTCAACATCAGAAATCGTCGGCACTTCCTCGTACGTGTGGTGCATTCATTGGGCATCTTCCGTCCTTCTTTACCCGGTATATTGGTTCACAAGTGCGAGTGAGAGACACAAACGTCTTATTGAAGTCAATCATCTATATTCGTGGTGGTTAGTAATATTATCGAAGCTTCCGGTGGAGTCGTTGACTCTAAGGTTTTCGGTTGGGTTTACTGGGAATGGTTTGAGAGTTTAAATCTGACATTTAAATTTGAATTTGTGAGCGTCGGTGGCTCAGTGGTGTGGACTGTCGCCTTCCTACCGGGAGGGCTGAGGTTCAGATTTTAGAAAATATATACGTTATCCGACGCTCTTACGGTGAAGGAAAACATCGTGAGGAAAAATAAACATGCACGCCTGCGAAGAGATTCGAAGGTTGTGTGTGAAGTCGTCCAATCCGCACTTGGCCAGCGTGGACGACTAAGGCCTAATCACCCTATACGGGTAGGCTCGTGCCCCTCGGTGGGGACGTTTAATGAGCTGATGATGATTCAAATTTGAATATTGTTTTCTTTTTAAAGTAACAAATCAAAATACCAATGGGTGTCGTGGCTCATTGGTGTGGTGCTGCCTTCCGATCTGGAAGGTGCAGGTTCCAAGTTAGTCCTTAAAGTGCCCAAAGCACGAAATTATAATTCTGTTTAGATATCTTCCCGAAAAAGAAGTTGCTAGCACTCGCGCACTCGTATTTCACGGGACACTAGACACTTCGGGGGTACCTACCTAGACGACTCAGCATCAAGTCTACCACCTGGTATCTGATATTATTCATTATTATCATTAGCCCATTAAACGGGCCCACCGAGAGGCACGAGTCTACCCGTAAAGGGTGTATAGGACTTAGTCCATCCGGGCCCAAAACGGATTGGCCGACTTTCACGCACAATCTTTGAATCCCTTCGTAGACATGCGTAGGTTCCCTCACGGTGCTTTTTTCACTGTAATAGCGTCGGATACCATTGATATAATTTCGAAAATTTGAAATCACATTGGTACGTGGCGGGGTTTGAACCTGCGCTCTCTAGATCGGAAGGCAACTGTACATACTATTAGCTAGCCACCGACGCTCATAAAAGTGACATAAATAAAGGCAATAACGTTTCAATTTGTGATATTCCAACCCTTATATAACTCCCAAAGGTCGACCTGGTGTCGTTTATCAAAAAAACATGTAACTGTTGAAAAATATTACTTACAAGAGAATAACAAGTTTACTCGAATAAATCACTTTTTCACATAGAAAATGTATTTATAGTGATCGTAAAAATCCCGTGGGATGTTCATATTGACCTATAGTGATTTGTTACAACTTTGTCAGCGGGTTTATTTTGAGGATGGATACTGAAAATAAGTCTATTAATATAATACCAAAGCGTATTACGAATAAAAATAGTTTTAACAGTCTATGAAAGTACGTGTTAGTGGAAGTTCTATTCATCGCATCGCAGTCCACTACTCGACATAGGCCTCCCCCATTTTACGCCATATATATATATATATATATTATTTATTATGTATTTGATATAGATTTATGTTTTGTCACTGTTTTCCGGTTGTTTGTTCAATTTATATGAAAAAATAAAGTGTTGTTTTGCTGTTTCAAACTCCCGTTAAGTAATACAGACCAACTCCAAGGCACAGGTACCTCATAACATGTTTTTGGGTTGATTGGGCAGTAAATCATTAAGCGAGTCTAATGCGGTTATATAGATTGCTGGTAATCACGATTGCCACCCTTATATACATCTGTGATGCAAATTAATTAATTCTTTTTGTGTAGTTTGTTGTATCATCGTCTACAATTGTCACTAAATTTACGAATTTTGTCAAATAGCGACAAACGATACGCTAACTCACTAAATTAAGGAATTTTGTCAAACAACGACAAATGATTTTCTATCTCCTTTAAAGCAAATCAGAGAAGGACATTCCTCCTTATGATTATTATTAAAAACACGTGTACAAGGACATTTTCAAGAACACAAATTAGGGAGACATTAACCTAGTAGATAAATTAACAGAAATACAAATTATCAGAAACGTTTAGGCTTCTATCGTTATCTTCATAGTAAAAAGACCGCTTCAGGGATATGATTTTATTTTTTTTTCATGTAAAAAAAGGAGTAGACGATGTACCTGTTGGTAAGTGATATATAAATATGTGTCGGTAGCTCATTGCTATGGACAGTTGCTTTCCGATATGGAAGGTGCAGGTTCAAATCCCGCCACGTTCCATGTGTTTTCAATTTTTCATAATTATTTGTACGTTTATCCGACTCTCTCACGGTGAAGGAAAACATCGTGAGGGAACCTGCGCCCGCCTGCGAAGTGGTTCAAAGGTTGTGCGTGAAGTTGGCCAATGCGTGAGTGGGCCCAGTCATGGATGACTAAGACCTATACACCTTTACGCGTACCCCTCGGTGGGGACGTTTAATGAGCTGTTGATTATGATTAACTGATTGATGTTGTCTGAAGGTTGATTCCGTGAGTAGGAGGCACGAAAAGCCGTCGGTCTCGACTTTTTTATTTAGGCAAAGACTCAAATTGAAAAGCTTTTGTTCGCACAAGTATACTCTTAGCCATAAAGATATAAGTCTTATGAAGAGTGTGAACATGGAGAGTGCTTGTATTTAAAACAAAACGCTATCTGTAATGTCTGTCCGTCTGTCTGCGACAAGTGTCCGACGATGCGCTTTATCGCAGCAACTAGCAGAGAACAGGGGCGGGTGTGGAGACTTCTTTATACTTTTCGATTGGAATTTAACCGGTTATTTATTTTGACGATCCATGCGGCGTTATGGTTGAAACGTCGGCTACCATACCAAGGGTTCTAGGTTTGATCCCCGGGCAGTACAAATAATATGGCTGTTTGTATTGGTCTGGGTGTGTCTATGTATGTTATTTATGTATTTACAAGAAAGTAAATATATATCCGTTGTTAAGTACCATGGCTTAAATTGGTGCTAAATGGCGCTGTGTAAATGTTGGTACATATTATTATTAAAATTCAAACTTCGAAAATTTAAAATAAATAAATATCTATATTGAAATACTTTAAAATCGTCAGTTATTATTATTTATATAATTTATTTTTATGAAATCATTTGTTAAATGATTTTAGGAATCGTTTTACATGTTTACATTGTACTTACTTTTTTATTTACTTAATTAACTTATTTTATAATATTTGTTTCAGGTAATGTAGCTGCATAATTTACCCCTGCTATTCGAAATCACGTGAGTAAAATAAGAATGGGAACGGTATCAAGATTGGATCTCCACGCTTGTTAAGTTGGAGACAACTGTATATAAAAGGTTATGAATAATGAGAGAGCTTTGACCTTATTTATGCTGACTGACCTTACCTTATTTTTATATCAGCTTTACGACGGGTCAAGAAATAGGTTTCATTACCTTTTCTTAAATTGCAACCTTATCATTAATAAGTAAAGTATCTGGATTCTGACAAACACTGGATTGATTGACTCTTCATCATCATCAGCTCATTAAACGTCCCCACCGAGGGGCACGAGCCTACCCGTATAGGGTGATTAGGCCTTAGTCGTCCACGCGGGCCCAGTGCGGATTGGACGACTTCACACACAACCTTCGAATCTCTTCGCAGGCGTGCATGAAGGTTTCCTCACGATGTTTTCCTTCACCGTAAGAGCGTCGGATAACGTACATATATTTTTCGAAAATTCGAAAATACATTGGTACGTGTCGGGATTTGAACCTCAGCCCTCCCAGTAGGAAGGCGACAGTCCCCACCACTGAGCCACCGACGCTCTCCGACGATTGACTCTTGAAACTCTCTAAAGGTTGAATTATTTTTTCCTTGCCCAAGGGCCATTGTCGCGACCCATGGACGTTAGACAAGGTTGTTTAGCTGTTTATTTTTTAATTAAATAAATATGAAATGCCCATTGATATTCATACAGCGCCATCTAGCCAAGGAGCTTTGTAAGACTATGGGAACTATGAGACTAAAGAACTTACTTTTTTTGTAAATACTTATTATACATAGGAACATCCATACCAATACTAACAGTCAAGTTCATGCACACAAATGTTTGACATATCAATTACACTACACAGGTCTCCTATAATTTACATTAAAAATGGACTCCATACATGTCTATAGTCTTAAGACAGTAACAGTAAGTCTCCCCTAATCTGCACAGTGGGAGCGCAGGACCTCGTCTGGCTTCAAGGACGTCGACGTTCTTGTGTTTGTTTTATTCTTTTGTAGTGTAACAATAAGGGCTTGATGGCGTAGCGGGTAGTGAGTTTGGTATACGGTTGTATAAGTTAAGCAACTACCGCAGTGGCTAGTCGTAGGATGGGTGATTTGTTTATATCAATTTCTTCGGTACTTCAGAATGCACGTTTGACCAATACAACAATTTTGTCGTGGTCAATGTTTAGATAATGTATAATCTCTGATATATAGGCCTTAGTCGTCCACGCGGGCCCAGTCTAGAGTGGCCGACTTCACGCACAACCTTTGAATCTCTTCGCAGGCGTGCGCAGGTTTCGTCGCGATGTTTTCCTTCACCGTAAGAGCGTCGGATAACGTCCGTATAATTTCGATAAATTGAAAAGACATTGGTACCTATGTGGCAGGATTTGAACCTGCGCCCTCCCGATCGGAAGGCATCAGTCCACACCATTGAGCCAAACGCTCTATGATTTCGACTGTTGTTCAAAGATCCTTCCGACACGCGCCAGAGTTCACTTCCTCCGCTTTTCTCATCCAGCCTCTTACCTTTATTGTGCGATATTCCAACAAGTGATAAGTAATTAAGTATGCGGACGTATAACGGTGTGCGAATTAGCAGTTACGGCACGCGCGCACACCTTCACCTGCGCGTGCGCACGCCTAGGACGCAACCTTACTATGACTTACTCGCAGTGGAATTTGGTGGCATGTGTTTTTTTAAATATACACAGACATTCACACAGTGCCATCTAGACCCAAGTTGAGCGTGAAGCCTGTATTATGGGTACTAAACAACGGTTAAACATACCTACTTATATAACTTTTTTTTGTGAATATATACAACATCAAATGTCAACATATAAAATCGAAAAATTTTCATAGGAAGATAAACTAACACTGTGGTAGACTCGGTACTGAGTTGTCTAGGTAGGTACTACCGCAGAGTCAGATATACATGTGATTTTACTTCTGTGGTTCGGGATAAAGGCACTGCAACATCATGTAACCGTTTTATAGTGAATGAATTCATGTTTGTCCTTTATTTCTATATTGATGGACTCCTTACGCAGGCTATGGCTAGTTAGTTTCAAACGTCGGCTGCTACACCAAGGCTTCTGGCTTCGATTTTAACTATGCCTGTTTAAGAGTTATAATCCTCACTGTTTCAATGCTAAAATGTTCAACGATTTCCCTTCAATTCCTTTGTTGAACAACACAACACAATAAACGCGATGTAAACGATAAACGAAGCCTTACAGCATACAAAACTCCCTAAGAAGCGATCCAAAGATGCGAATAAACCAACAAACACCTAGTTAATTAAAACACTAATTATACAACAAAACAATCAGTTGCCACAAATCGCCGCATCAGCATGCGGAGCCACTGTCGCACAGTTCGCGATTAACACGAACCGATCGTGTCGCTACTACACCGGAATGTTAACGATGTTGTTGAACACGAGTAGCGAAGGGTTATCGCGCACTGGAAGATGTGCTATTTGAAGATATTTCCCTATGATCGCCAATGACACCTTTAGATACAATAAGAAAGAAAGAAAGAAATTTATTATTCAAAACATGTGTCATAACATAACATATAACATGAATGCTCGTCTTAAATAGTTAGTTGGTTTTGCCAACAATGGCGTGTAAAATATTAATATAGGAACAATGTCAATTTTTAAGAATTAAAAAGAGTATGTCATTAAAATAATAAACAAGTCATAATTAAAATTCAATACTACTGAAAAAATTAGATTAATTATAACATTATACAATTTCTATATGAATTCATTTTATAATAGTATCATTTAAAAAGTCATCAATGCTGTAGTAACATTTGTCTATTAAAAACATTTTAAGATGTATTTTAAATAAATTGGTATTGAGCTTTTGCAACCTCTGAGGAATCTTGTTAAATATCTTGGGCGCCATGCAAATCACACTTTTATTTAATAATGTGGTTTTGGCTGTATGCAAACATACTCTATCGCCACCACGACGATTCCTAGTAACAGCATCCGACAACTTCGGGAACAAGTGAGGATTACATTTCACAAACACCGCTACCTCGTATAAGTACAGTGACGGAAGTGTTAAAATTTTATGTTTCAAAAATACATTATTTATTGTGTCTAGATTCCGTTTAATGGGGTTACTGTGCCAAGCCCTCGATCTATTTATTTTAAAATAACTATGGGAATGTTTCGCTAGGTAGTCATTTTTTAAGTTCCGATTAAGATGTGCTTGTGTTTTTCTACATTCGGTTTAGCCATAAAGTTAATACGTCAAAAATGCGGTTGAACTTTACAATATGAGAGCGGGTACGACTCAAATTCGTGTCCGATACGGTTGAACTAGCTATCCTACCACCTTCCCATGGCCTGACTCATCCTTCCGGTTATACAGGCCTAAGCACGAGAGGTGCGCGCGGAACAATGCTTGCGCTATCACCGCGCGTACCTCTTCACTCCCTTCAAATTGTTTAACTCTTTGTCCTAGTGTCCTGGTCACTTCTCCTCCTTCTGGGGCGTGACGAACACATGAATGCCTTCGGTTTCTGCCGTGCGGTCGTCCGTGTGCCCATCCAATTGGTATAGTACGGGTGAACTGGCTATCAAATGATTAGCGCGATACGAAAATGACCCGAAAAGTTGTTTATGGTGTAGCTGTAAAATTTTAATTAGCTTGCTTATATTATATAGTAATCGTGGTACGATAGGAATGCAAACATAATTTGAACGAAACAGCCAGGATTTTCTTTGTATTGAACTTTCGCTGTAGGTCGTGAATGGCCTATACAGCCTCTCTAGATAAGGGGCAGTAAGATAATCTGTGAGTTTGTTTTCCTCTTATTTTATAAAAAAAACATCCACGGGAAAAAACAGGCAAACTAACAAATAAAATATGTCTCAAAATCAAATAGTCTTTATTCAATTTAGGTCCTTATAGAACACTTATGAATAGAAAATGAAACTACTACAGTGTTTTAAAATTATATTTTTTATTTGTGTAGTGTTTCTTTATAGTGAACAATAATATTTTATTATGTTTAGATAGAATTAATAGATTACTGCATAATGCCATCTTTAATATGCAGTAAAAGCGATTAATCGCTTGTTGTGTGTACAAGGCTAAACTTGAAACCGAATTCGGCGATCGAATTGGGACATCTTCCCAGCTTTTCGTACTTCAACGCTTATTGTCATAGCATGTCACGTACTTGAAACAACAGTACTCAGTTGTTACTTTGTACTACACTGTGGAGCATTTGTTTTGAGGTAGTATTTTATCTTCAAATCCAAGTAAAACACGTAAACAATTCAAACTTATGACGTTAAGATCTTAAGTCGCGGTAAGAACAAAAGGATAAATGTTATGGTAGAAGTTATAAGACAGATAAGTGTAGTCGAATACTTCTACCTAATTTAATTATTGTGAATTTCTTTAAGTTAAATAAATTAATTCTTTTAATTTTAAAATAAATTGTTTGATTTATTTATAAAGGCATTAAATATGACTTAATTAAAATCTATTAATAGAAAAGAAATTTGTGAATCTACTATATAAAAATAAGTCGGGTTTTCCTTCTTGACGCTATAACTCCAGAACGCACGAACCGATTTCCACGGTTTTGCATTCGTTGGAAAGGACTCGGGCTCCGTGAGGTTTATAGCAAATAAAAAACAGGAAAAAATTTAACAGAAAAGCGGGAAAATCTTTTTTCACATACAGCGACATCTCTGATACATAGCATGTACTATAAACCAATATTTTAAGTAGATGGCATCTTTTGATCACCAAACGAAATGTTACATAAAACGAAGCCATCTGGTGGCGAAACGGAGTTCGCCGGGTTTGCTAGTTACTTGTAATAAAACTACGAAAGACAAAAAAAAAATATTTATCAACTTTTGTCTCAAAAATATTCAGTAGCACACTTGCTATTCAACCAAAAAACGTTTCTTTCCAACTGTCACGTGATTCGCCATCTAGTCCCTTCAGTCACGAGTGAAAGAGACAAACAAACATCTTAATTCAAATCGAAGTCACAGAATTGTGTTTTAATAGAAAAAAGTGCCGGAGACCGTAAAGTATGGACGAGGGATGAATGAGTGATTTGCGTTTCTGATCTTTGTCGTCTGGTACTGTCGCGAGCAAAAGTGGTTCTGTTTCATTTATTTAGATACAACAACATTTCACCACCCGCTATTGTGCCTCGTTCCTAATGCGCAACAGTTTTCTCTCTACCTCTTTGCCTCCTTATGTGTTCCCTGATCATTACAACCTGCCGTCTTTAAGGTAAGAGTGAATAAAACAATTATAATAATTTGTCATGCAATGTATTATAATTATTTGTCCATTACAACACGAATCATTAAAATATTTTGTATTATATTAAGTGTTTTTATTAAAAGTTTGCTCCTCTGTTTTGTCCATAATTATATTTCTCAATCTAAATATAATCAAAATCCCTAAAATAAAAAGTAAGAAAATACGTATTGTAGTAAATTAAAACATTGAAATCAACTTCGGCTAATGACCGCATTTTTTATAATAAAAAACATTGTTAGTGATGTTTCCCACGAACAATAATGAAACTTAAATAAATAAATAAACTATGTAGGAAACTAACGTTGCTGTAGGTTAGATTCCGAAATGTAAAATCGTATAACTAAGATAGTACGTAGTACACTAACAAAAAAAAATTATTAAATACATATTTTTAGCTCACTTTCGTGATCGTCTGTACTTCAAAAGTACGCAACGTTCTGTTATAAGTTACGGGGGATGAAATATACATTTGCCTTTGTTTGCCATAGTTCACGCCTCCGTTGATCTTTATCGTGCAGGATACACAGTTTTTTTACAGAATAAAATAAGTAAATGCAGCGTTAAGTCAGTTTTTTTTGTGAACATAATAAATGAATTAATTTAGCTACCTACTGTTGGTCTTTCCAAAGCTATGCTGTGTGAGAACTGCTCTGCAGTGGGCCCTTATAGGCTGAAGATATGTTTGTCTCGACAAATAGATAAACTTTTTATTCGGAGTAGTAGCGTCGATGGCACATCGGCAGACTGTTGTCTTTCGATCTAGAGGCTGCAGGGTCAAATGCCACCGCGTAACAATGTCTTTTCGAAATGTTGTAAGTTTGTTTGACGCTGGCTTAAGGCTGAGAGCCATCTGCGCTCGCCAATAGCCCGGTGAAGCTGTAAAGGCCATCTGCGACCAGCAGTAGTCAGTTCGAAAAAAAACCTCTTAAGGTGAAAGAAAACATGGTGGACTAAGGCCTATACACCACAAACGGGTAGGCTCGTGCCCTTAGGTGGGGACGTCATAATGAGCTGATAATGATGTACGAGTACTTAAAGGACCTAGCTTACATTGGCGCTAGGCCACAGATTTACAATAAATCTACGGCGGTGTGTAAATAACCTTAACCCGGTCATCCGACTATCTGGTTGGGGGTCGGCCTACGCTTCCCCATTTATATTCCGTCAATTGAGCTATCCATGTTCTAGGTCTGCAAATATGAATGTAGAAAAGTAAAACTTGAAGTTCACTGAGCTCAAGGTGTAACGATATTGTGGCGCCATCTGTTTGCGTAAGATATTACTTTTGATTGCAAATTATTTGTGTTTGACTGTTTTAAAAAAATGTTACATTCATTTGAATACGGTGAAGGAAAACATCGTAAGAAAACCTTCATGCACACCTGCGAAGAGATTCGAAGGTTGTGTGTGAAGTCGTCCAATCCGCACTGGGCCCGCGTGGGTGACTAAGGTCTAATCACCCTATACGGGTAGGCTCGTGCCCCTCGACGTATAATGAGCTGATGATGATGGTGTGTAAATGCCCGTAGATTTGAATTTATTTAAAGTTTAAAATAAACAGATATTTCGTTTATGTGTTTCAATTGAACTGTAAAATGCGACGCAGGAGGAGAGTTCGAAGATGCGATCAAAACACATCAAAGAGGCCCGTCCACACATCTATCAAATTAACCGAGCACTGTAGGGCTGGCAGTTAGGTGTTTTTTTGGAAACCAATAAAATGGCACTATAAACCAAAAACAGCTACGTAATAAATAGTACGTAAGTGAGACAAAATTTGTAATTTCATTTACAGTAGCTTTGAAATGTTATTAATTGTCATATGGACAAGAGCGTCAGTGGCTTTATGGTGTGTACCACAGACATCAGAATATACAATTAGAGCCGCCAAGTTTATAGGCAGTCCCAGTGTTGCAATTTCTTTTCGGTTCTTACCTGTGAAAAGTTATTCTATTACTGGGTAAATTTACTGATTCATGGCGATGATGGCATGTTACAATTGCACAAGATGGCATTTTGGAAAAGACGGTAATTTCTTCTAATATTCGTGCGTCTTGACTCGTCTCACAGAGCGTAAACTGGCAGGCAGTGTATGCTCGTTGAGCTTACATTTGTCGCACTTTAAACGCGGCTTGCCCCATCTCCTGTATTGGGAAATCTGTGGTGTGTACTGTTGCCCTCCTACCGGGAGGGCTGAGGTTCTTATCCAACCACGTTAATGTGTTTTCGAATTTTCGAAATTATATATACGTATATCCGAGGCTCTTAATGTGTAGGAAAGCATCGTGAGGAATCCCGCGCATACCTATTAAGAAATTCAAATGTTGTGCGTGAAGTCGGTCAATCCGTACTGGGCCCGTGTGGACGATTTATGACTATACACTCGCCACGGGTAGGCTAGTGCCCCTCGGTGAAGACATGGAATGAGCTAATGACAATGACAACTCTCGTCGAGCCGGCCCATTGCTAAAGCATAGTTTACTCACTGATTTTTTTATCGTGATTGTGCATACAAACAGACAGCCCTACCTGCATTCAGTGCCCGCTGGCTAGTTAACCAATCAAAGGTTGACCCACATACGGTGATTGTTTACTGAGTCTTACTGCGGCCCGATTCCGTGCAACAAAACCCGATGATTTTTGCGAATCAATCATAGACTAAATCAGGGCAGTGTGTTAGAGACGCGGAAAATGGTTTAATTTATTTTACATAATAAACATATCTGCTTATTGCCAAATTATAACATCAGAAAACCTGTTTATAAAATTGAGAGTGGATTGCATAAAATTCAGGACATGGGAAAATTCTCCAGGTAATATCTGACCGTCAAATCCAAAACCAATAGCAAACCGGAAGTTTGTGGGCACTGCGTCCTTACTCAAGGGTATTGTTTAATAATATCATCATCAGCCTATAATATCCCACGGTAGAGACAGGCCTTCCCACACAATATGGCTATCGTTGGACCCTTTCCCTCGCTGTCTATCTAAAGGGTTTCTCCTTTGGTAGTAGGTCCAAGATCTGGTTATTGATCTCCCCCATTTAGTGCTAGGTATCCCAGTCCTCAGCTATTCTCAGCTTCCAAAGTGACCTATCGCTAAAGGGTCCAACCAATCGTAAAAAGTTATCTCCTAAAAAGACTTAAAATTACTGATTAACATTTGTGTAGTAAATATTTTTAAGTGCTTTTTACGATTTACTCGTAAATTCTTATATGAAATGTTACTAAGTAACCACACTCAGTATTGGCAATGTGATATTTCCAAATACGAAACCGACAAACCGTCAAACGGTTTCCACATACAGATTTAACCCCATCAAACACACCAGTGGTTACCTCACCAGAACCCCAATAAAACCCGAGTCTTGGTCCGTTAGAAGCTATTTACGTCTCCACCTTCACTTATCTATCATTTTAATAGTCACGACTTTGAGAGTGGGAGTCGTGAGAGACAGTTGCCGAAGATTAAAATAATGGCTGTTTGGTTTGAAGGGTTTATCAAAATGGCAAATGTTCGCTTGGAATAGCCATTTTGTTGGGATTATAGGCTTTAATGTTGGTCGAATCGTTTATTATGAAAAGTAGATATATGGCTACGCAAGTACTGGAGATACTCGTAGAGCCTATAGATGATAAAAAGGCGTTTATATATAACTTTTATTTTGTAGTTCTTAATAAGTATATAACATCGGAATGTAGAGCACAGGCGCCCTGCACAGAATAGGAAATGGGGAAACTTGGATCGTCGCCCACGATAATTTAAATAAATTAGAGATAAATGTTTTACGATTGTCAAAAGGACGATCTCTTTCGACGAGAGTTGTAGATTTTATCATTACAATTATTGAAGTGATTTTGAATGATTCATTAAAATTAGATTTTGTTTTTATATTTAAATGTACTAAAGTATTAAACGCAGTAAAATGTTTTGACACTATATTTTCGCTAATGGGTCCGACGAAATTCATTTCAAAGATCGAATGATTCTCGCTCAACAAACATCAAAACAAGCATTTAACAGTCCTCGTTAATCGAAAATAGTTTTCTTTGAACCGGTCATCGTCACGTCGTTTCTTTAAAATCATCATCATTTGTCGTCCACGCGGGCCCAGTGCGGGTTGGACGACTTCACACACAACCTTTGAATCTCTTCGCAGGCGTGCGCAGGTTTCCTCACGATGTTTTCCTTCACCGTTAGAGCGTCGGATAACGTACATATGTTTTTCGGAAATTAGAAAACACATTGGTACGTGGCGGGATTTGAACCTCGGCTTTCCTGGTAGGAGGGCAACGGTCCACATCATTGAGCCACTGACTCTCTTTAAAATCATAACAAGGATATATTCTCAACAAATTACAGTTTTAATTTCAGCGAAATCTATAGCATAGTACGCGAATGATAACAGATAGTAAAAGTCGGTTCGTGAGCGAGCGTGATTTATTTGTGAATCTGTACATATATTAGGAAGCAAAGAACAACTCGTAACGCTTGGATGTCTTTACATTAGCAGAAGGGACACTTATAGCTTTACTCTGTTTACATAAATAAATAAAGCTGGAGGGAGAAAAAACCATAGTACTATGTGCATATACGGTAAACCGCTGTTTTGTAGGCATTTTCACATTATGGGTCAGGTCTGTTTGTCTGTTTGTTACGGCTGATTTGGAACAGATTTTGGCCTTTCAGATTCGACGTATTAAGTAGCAAATTAAGCTACATTTGATTATAATAGAAAATCACTTTACAAATGAAACTAATCGTGTTCTGGGCTAGAGCTTATTAGTGCAAGACTGGCTTTCCTCTTAAATAACCCCATAAAGCAATTAAATATAATTATGTATTTCACAAAAAATAAGTTGTAGTCAATGATGTAAAAAAGTATAGATTCGCTCACAAAACAAGGCTTCTCTTTGACGGTTCGGTGAGGCACGGATGGCGTATCTACCTTTTTAAATACAGAAGATCATTGGTTGTAGGTATCCAGTAATTTCACTAGTCAAGTATTTCCGCCTTCTGTACTCCATTGGTGTAGTTACTTGTGGTCAGCAAGGTCAGGATATCCGTGCTAAATATAACAGTAGCCAGAGTAAAAGGCTGATGTTCTGATTGGCGATAACGTTTGATGCAAACAGGGCACTCGACGCGGTGATTGTGGATTATTTAATCCTTGAACAAATTAATCAAGGTCTTCTTCAAGTGTTCAATAGATTGAACATATTTCAGTGTAAACATTTAAGAAGTTTTTGTTGTAAAAACAGCATATTACATATCGATTTATTTTAATATTTTTTTAAGAATAAAACGTTGTGTTATGTAATATAAAATAGTACATAAGAGTTTTTGTTTCCGTATTAACTAATGCATGCACAAATTATTTTTTTAACCTATTTTTCTCATGATGTAATAAAGTCTAAATTTAAATAATTTAACTGTAAATGTTTGTGTTTTTAAGCAAATGGTTCTTTATTGTGTTATGACACAAACACCGAAAAAACTGTTCTATCGGCTATGTTTTCTACATATATGTAATAATATTGTATATAGATTAACACTTAAGGAATATTAACCAGTTAACGTAACACAGATACCACTATTTTCTAATATTTTTTTAAATGTTTTTTTATTAAATTAGTGTACAGGACGGTCAGAACGCTCACCTGATGGTAAGTTATACGCCTGCTCATGACATGACGGCATTGATGGAGACCAACAATTGATAGACAGTTATTATTTACCGTCGATGCCGTACTGCGCCCGTAATTTCACTAGCTACAGTGCCCTCATCCCGAAACACAGAAGTACTTAATACTCCTGTTTCACGGGATGTGACAGGACGGCGTGTGTCACCTACCTAGACTTAGTGTTGTCACCTTAGCCCTTTTGTAGCTAGATCTAGCTACAAAAGGGCTAAGGGTAAAGGACTATTTAGTATAGGTGAACTCCTTTTGTATCGATTTAGCCCGAAAAGAGCAATAGCTCTTTTTCACTGTTTTGAAAATATTACCAAATTATGAAGTTTTAGAACTTTTAGAACAGAAAACTTGATAGTCTACCCGTATCGTCTAGGCTAGGCTAGGCTGCCTAGACGACTCAGTATCGAATCTACCACGTAGTAGTAATCAGTCTGATTTTCAATTCATCACACAACATTAAGTAAGTAGACAGACTGTGTTTCTTTAACGAATGTAACAAAAATAAAGATGAGCTTTCTAAACACGTTGGTCAGTGATGTGATGAATTGCATATTATTTTTCGTTGGCAAAGTCTAGTTCCTGGTGTGTCGCAAAAGAATGCCAATGCCACTGGTATATATCAAATCTTGTCTGAACTGTCCCAAACTGGACGTCAGTCATTTTGGGGTATTTGAGGAATTCGTTTGATTTCGAAGAACTGTATACATTATCGGTAGGAACGCTGCATAGTGGTTTCGTATTTTGTTTCACATTTTTTTTGTATATGACGCTATTCAACTATGCCTTACATTTGATATCAATAAGTTATTTTTTAGCGGAGGACCTGGGGGAGACCTTTGTCTAGCAGTGGACTGCGATAGGTTGAAAGGAGAGAGATTATTTTATAACAATTTTTTGCGATTTGTACACAGGGAACACCTGGGAAAAAAGTATTTAAATTAAAGAAAAAAGTCATGATTTTGGAGGCAATTAAAAACCAATTAATTGCGTTAGTAAAAAAAATACTTAAAAACTATGATCAGGCAAAATTTAATTCCTTTAATGTGTACACCATTATTTAAATATTAAATACAACGAGTCATTAATATTTTACTACTTCCTAATTATTAAAATTGGAGAGAAAGAGTAATTGAAATCATTATTGTTGATTGTTCATTACAAGAATTTCTTTCTCAATCGGAGCCGAAACCTTTTGGGTCTGAGACCAAAGAGCCATGAGACTAATGTAACGGTTTTTGGACATTGATATACTGCCTGCTGATATTCGGCAAGTGAAATAAACAAGCTGTTTACAAACATCGGATTGTGTTATTTTCGGTCGACTCCTTGAACTCTTTAAAGCTATTAGGGTTTAGAAAGATTTTTATGATCCCCCTTTTTATTATGTTTATCACCGGGAGGTTTATTTTGAAACGAATTTTAATAGAGGCTTTTAATACTGCTGTAAGCAAATGGTGACGCCATTTTTGGCGCCATTTCAATAACTTTTAGAAAGATATGGTTCCGTTTGTATAATTGTGTGATATATTCAGGTTTTCTTATCCGATATAAAAGGTTAGGGACGAACTTTTTGGCCCATTGGAGTAACGAGTACTGATATCACTTACTATCAGGTGACTGTGCCATTTGTCTCTTCGTTTTCAACTAATCGCTAACTTTTACTAGGTGGTAGACTCGATACTGAGTCGTCTAGGTATGTACCACTGCAGTGCGAGATATTATCCCGTAAAATGAGTGTTTTGCATTTCTGTTTTTGGGATAAGGGTACTGTAGCTGGGAAAAGTACCGGGTATGAGAGACCTAACATCTGTTGTCTTGGGTGACGGCCGCAGGGTAGTGTTGACGGAAGATAATGACTACACAGTGTTATGAATTTCCTTCTACACTGCTTCTGTTATGGTCAGGCGTATCACTAACCACCAGGTGAGAGAATTGACTGTTCCGTTCACTTTGAACATAAAAACATCAGCCTGTAACGCTTGTAACTGCAGGATCAGCTCGCGGATCCACTGTGGATTCCCACCAAACCGATGTTTACGTTTACCATCCTACTAGTAAGATTTAGGACCGATGGATTAATATTAAATTAAATAAATATCCACTGACATTCACACAGCGCCATCTAGCCCCAAACTAAGTATTAGCCTGTAAGTAATATGGGTACTAAACAACGGATAAACATACTTGCATTTTTTTGTAAATACATACATATTTTACATAGAAAACACCCAGAGCAATACAAACATACATTTTCATGCACACACATGTTTGTACTACCCGGGGATCGAGCTTGGAACCCTTAGTGCAATGACATCTCAACCATTACACCAGATGGGTCGTCGAACATTGGATAAGACACCCAGACCAATACAAATACCAATACAATACATTGTCATGCATACAAATGTTTGTACTACCCGGGGATTGAGCTTGGTACCCTTAATGCAAAAGTCGACATCTCAACCATTACACAAGATGGGTCGTCGAACATTGAATAAAAAGTTACAAGTAATGTAAAGCTATTCGGGATTGGTGATCTCATCGGGCTAAATTTGCATTGGCTTACCTTACCGTGTGGAGGTGTGGAGAGATGCAAAACGTGAGTTGTCAGATCGTTGTTGCGAACTCTGTGTGTACTGTTAGTGATAAAGGTTTGGTTCACGAATAGATAATTGTCGAAATTTTATTATTTTTTTCGAAAAGTCTTTGTTTCGACCTCGAGATCACGTAGTGAATGTCGACTTTGTGCGATTTTACCCAGTTTTTTTAGGATATTGCTGGCAGAATCGGATGATTTTTTGAACAGACATGGTTTCGTGATTTTAGTTTGGGTAGTACAATGATGAAAAAAGTATGGATTCGTGATATGCTCGCAAACAATTGAAAAAAGTGTTCCGAATGCAGTGACTGCACACATATACATATCATTCGAATTTCGAACACATTTACCTAAACAAAAGAGTACAAACTGAACTCTCTTCGGCGGTTCGTTATTGAAGCACGGATGGCGTATCTACCTTTATATATACAGAATATCATTGGAAGGCTTGATATGATAATTGATTTTAAATTATTATTATCCAATCAATATATGAAACAAATAGGTACCTATACAAATAATTTATAAATAAAAGGTTTATCTGTATTTTAATATCATTTTTAAATGTCTTTATAAATACCGTAGTAACCACTGACTGCAGGAAGTCTGTATGCGACTCGACAAATTATCCCTTATTTATCACTTCGAAGACAAGTCGATTGCCCAAATAAACAGCTCCGTACGGTGTTGACATAAGGTGTAATTTACCATACACTTAATGGATTGTAGATAGATTTGCGAGGTCCCCAAGGACTTGGCTAACGTATTTATTTGAGAGTTATTTAAATTGTTTGCGATTAAAACTTAAGGGTCTTATTTTCAATAATTTTGCAATGTTTTTCTTGTTTGGCTTGGGGAAAACATTATGTTTAAAAAATATATTGCGTTCTAAATACATTGAATATGTACGTTGATTTGTTTTGCAATGAAAACGCTTTTAATTTTTGTATTATATTTAATGTTAAAAAAGCCTTTTAATCCTATATCTGCAATGAAATCTTAAAAATATGTAATAATAACGTTTAACCAATACTTCTAGTGTAAAGTAATTATTACAACACAATGTCACCAAAAGTTTATCGAGTCATAGATTCGGATCACGTCCGCGGCCGGTATGGTCGCACGCCGCTATTGCGACTCCTGTACACCCAGGGATGTGCCTACACCACGATATCGATGTCGACTTTATTAATTTAGTTAGTATAAGCCTAAGGCGAAATATTTCGATTTCAACTTCATTTAAATAATAGTTACACAAATAAGCAGACTTTTTTTTCGAACTCACTTCTGGAACCAACTCTCCGAACCGGTGGTAGATTCAAACTAGTTTTAAAATTTATTATTAATTTGATGATTCAAATGAGTCTTGTAAAGACTTAATTGAATAAAGGATTTTTTCACTTCGTTTCATTTCTGCTGTTGGTCGCGGATCAGTGTGGCCACCTTAGCCCTTTTGGGGCTAAATCTATCACTTTTTACTATGGTAACACTTATAGAAACTATTTAGCCCGGATATACGGGCTAATTTGAACGTGAAGATTTTCGCCATGCTAACGACTACTTTCTCGTTGTAACCTTGCGTTGGTTTTGAAGCTCCATCGAGCAAGACCTAGTCCTTTTTAACTTGTCCAACAGCCCTATTCCTAAAACTAAGGTGGCAACACTTCCGCAGATTGCCTTTACAGCTTCATCGGGCAGAGAACACAGTTTAAATAATTGAAGTTTATCCTACTGAACATAAACCTGCTGACATTTGATAGTATAATAAGAGTCAGTTCACACTAATATCTGGACTATTATACTTGATTGTTATTGAATAAGTATGCATTTATATTCTTTAGTTGATTTATGGAGTTTTAAAGAGGCTTATGCGTGTTGCGGTCAGTCATTGATGCTCGGACACATTTAGTATTCGCGGTTAGTTTGCGGTGTACTTAATGTGTTAGGTGGTGGAATAATCAATATTTGATTTTTTGCATTCAATATGCACTTATGCATGGATTTAGAATTCATGCATTATATATCTCAGGTGCGTGTGTTTTGGCACATAACAACACTATAAATAATATTTGTAAAAATAATAAAAACCTCATTATTAGCTTCGCGTTTTGGATTTCTTTTAGGGTACTTGATTTTTATCAATAAGTTTACTAATTTATGATGATTATAAACAAATTAGGTCACTAAGTTCACTTAGCTAAAACACTGATTTCAAATGACTCAAGTTTAGTACCCGGTATTACAAGCCCTTTATTTTATTACATTTCGATTTATTTCAATTCTTTAAGTCTAAGCAAATTCCATGAGAAAATTATACTTACATAAATAAGGGCACCTTAGTTCACTTTACCTAACACTTAGCTCACTTTACCTTTGTGATACATATATTACTCACCAGGTTAATAGGTATATGAAAACAAAACATATGTATTTCTAAATTCTACTAATCTATATAGTATGGAATAAAAAAAACTATTTGTCGATAGAATGGGCAGCTCTATCGACCATTTACGATTGGCCGGACAATAGACCCGCAGGGCCTTTCGGCGGGGTCCGCAGTTAATGGTTATTAACTATCGATTTAAGTTATTGTAAAACTAACTGTTGGTTGCACAAAGCCGTATTAATAAGTGATTTGAAGTATTTATATGATTTTTGTATGGGGGAATAGTGTAATCCGAACTGTTGTGGAAATGATGTCAATTTATTATAAGAAAGTTATTGTAGATAAGTAAATAACTGTGTGTAACTTATTTAAAGTAAGGGTTTTATTTTTTATTAAAGTATTTTCGAATTGTTTCTTCGTATCGATACTATTTTATTTGAAACCCTTTACATCTTTTTCTTTTCTTTGACACTGATTTTCATATAAATGCTAATTTGGCATTTTAAAATCTCAGCAGTTTTTTTTTGATACTGGCTTAATGCCAAAATAAAAAGCAGAATTATTAATTCCAACATTAAATCTTGTCAAATTATACCCACATTTCACATTTCTCTTCTCAAATTTTACTCCAATGCAATACAAAACTATAAAAATTAAAAATGAAACGTGCCGATTAATCGTTCCCGAAAACCATTTTTAAAGTGACTCAGCCGGGCGCTGAACCCGCGGCCAGTCATAACCCGCGGTACGGACAAGAAGCAGCGCACGCGCATGTTTACAATAACCGATGGAGTGCTCCACTTGCTTGTATATACAATAAGTGATTTATGTACCACTGGTATACATCTCATATTACTTATGTAAAAATTTCGTGTCACGATGGGCACACAAATAAAATACTATTGCGATTTTTAACAAATTTTGTAGGCACTTGTAATTCGGTTTTACATAAAAACATAGGGTATTAATAATATTCAATTATATCCAATATGAAGAATTTTTAAGTAAATTAAAAACATTCATGAGCATTTGTCTGCAATGGGTACTAAACAACGGGTAAACTTATATACTTTTTTATGTAAATACATACATATTTTTTTTTAGTCTCCACTCCAGAACTCGTCTGCTCCAACGGCCATCGGTTCTGCGACATACGTGACCAGCCCACTGCCACTTCAACTTGCTGATTCGGCGGGCTATATAACTTTAGTTCTCTTACGGATCATTTGTGATCTATCAGTTCCGATCATAACTCTACCACGTGGTCGATCAATTCCCTGGAACACACCAGGTTCATTTGTATATCTGGTGTGGAAAAGCCTGTGATCTGTGTAACGTGATAGGCTGTCGAAATGAATCTGCACTATTAGCTTTCATAGCAAAACACGAGTAACGCAAACGTTAAATTAAGACGTCTATTTTGAAAGAAAATTGTCCACCAAATCGCGTGTCGTTGAACTGGCACATATGTATATGTTAATTGCGCAAAGCGTGCGAAATAATACCAGATAGTAATCATGGGAGCTATGTTTAGTTGTGGACAATGATATTCTGTATATATAAAGGTAGATACGCCATCCGTGCCTCAAAAATGAACCGCCAAAGAGAATACAATTGTAGGCTCTTTGTTGTGTGCGTATGAGCGCGCAATATGTGTATGTGTGCTGTCGCTGCATTCGGAACACTTTTTTCGATTGTTTTGTGAGCATATCACGAATCTATACTTTTTACATCATTGGTTGTGCACACATTTCTTTTTAAAATGTTATGTCAAAGCTGTGGTTAACGTCATGGGTGACACAGTTATATTGACATTTTTAGAATAAATATTATTAAGTTAACATGTTATTGTATACACTGTTAGATATGTACCTATATTTTTGTGCACCACAATAAACACAATTTATTATTTATTAAAACCAATACAGTGGGCACAGGCGGCCTTATCGCTAAGAGTGATATAATATGTATGTATTTACAAAAAAATGTATATAAATATGTTTATCAGTTGATTAGTATATTACAGTCTAATGCTTAGTTTGAGACTAGATTGCGCTGTGTAAATGTCAGTGGATATTTATTTATGTACATGCACACTAATGTGTGTACTCCCTTGGACCACAACCATTGCACTATATAGGTAGGGAAAGTAACCTTTATTTTAAGCCTATAATCTCTTATGAGTATTTATTTATAAAACCTTAACGAAACACGCCCCCTGAACTGATTCGATATCTATAAATATAACAATTGAAAAACCATAAGTGTACTACTTTGTTTTCAAGTGCAACCCTTTTTAGGTTATTTTTGTAAGTTCTTTAACTAGCAGGCAATAGAGGGGTGGAATATTCATTCCATTTATATTTACAATATTATTATGGGGCATGTCTGAAACTTAATTTTTTAACAAAATTAGGTTTTCGTATGACAAAGCTTTTACTGGGTTTTATGCACAGCAATTTATGACTAACTCGTGAATCCCAGGTTGTGGTTGTTTTCTTTTTCTTGGGAACAAAAATTTAGCGCTTTTCTTTCGCTGTGGACTGCGACCGGTTTAATGAAAGAAAGAATGTAGTTATACATATTTAATCGTTAATTAATTGACTCGTGCTAAAAGATACATCACGCTCAGAACTACTACTAAAAATACTAAAGAAAAACGTTTTTATTAAAAAGATATTTCTTACATAACAATACATTTTCATTTTTCTATATACTTGCTTCATAACATACATTCATACGAGTACAAAATATTCAACGTATGAAGCTGATAATTAACTAAAGCATGTTACTTTTAGAATGCTTAAGAGAGCAATAGTTCCGAGTTTACCTCCCAAAGAAGAGAGGAGAGAAAAGTCAAATCCCAAAGAGAATTCACTGTTTTTTATTCCTCAACACATTTCCTTGCAGCTATGCGGACGAATTAAAAGTATATCAAGCGTAGCGTACCAACTCAAATAGTTTTAGAAAAAGCTCAAAAAATATCCCAAACTCATCGTTGACAAAACAATTTGTGTCAACTAATCGCGTAAAATTAAACACGAGTAACAGCTGAGTTTGTCGACAACAATCGGTGAGTCTGTGTTAACAACGTATCATTGACAAATTGTGCGCGTTTTTGTACTGAATGCTTGCCAGCTGGCAGCGCACTGGTCCTACAGGGCTACGGGCCTCTACTACTTCCAGTGTTGCCACCTTAGCCCTTTTGTAGCTAGATGTAGCACTTTTTAGTAAGGTGAACTCTTTTTAACGATTTAGCCCTAAAAGAAGAATCTAGCGCTTTTTTACTGTCTTGAAAATATTACCAAATTATGAAGTTTTCGACATGCTGATAAGCACTTTTTGCTGTTTCATCGGACATGATGACCTTTTTTTAGACGCTCTAAAAAACGGCTTCATGACATGATTATTTCAGCATCTTTAGAACAGAAAATCTTTTGATCGTCAATCTAGCCTTATCTAGCCCTTTTTTACTTCCCAAAAAGCCCTTTTTCTAAAACTGAGGTGGCAACACTGACTACTTCTTAGGGTTCCGACAGCTGAAACTGGCTCCATAGTCTAGTGGTTGGGTGGGTTCCAATCCTCTACCGGTTATTACTTCTTAGGGTTCCGTCAAGTAGAACTGCCTCCTTGGTCTAGTGGCTGGTAGGGGTAGTGGGTTCCAAACCCCTCGTAGAAACCGCATAGTGAAAAGTCACTTTGTAATTTTTTGGTTAAGGCAATGTCTTAAAAGGCTGAATCTCCTGATTGTCCGAAAAAAATGATGATTCCGTGCTGCGGAGGACTCGTTTAGCCGTCGGTCCTGGCTACATTCTTAGCACGGTAGTCGTTAACACACACCAATCCGAATTGGTCCGCATGCTGGGTCCCGGCCCAATCTCTCCTTAGCTTTACCGTGTGGGGAGGCCTGTTTCGTTGTAATGGGATGTTGGTTAGTGATGTATGCGCTGACATTCACACAGCGCCATCTAGCCCCAATTTAAGCGTGGAGTTACTACAAATTATGGATACCTCCCATTATACGTACCAAACCATGGATAAACATTCTTACTAGTATGCACTTTAACTTGGTAATCATCGAGCTATGTAACTTTAGCTCAAAAATTAACATCATCATCAGCTCATTGAACGTCCCCACCGAGGGGCACGAGCCTACCCGTATAGGGTGTTTAGGTCTTAGTCGTCCACGCGGGCCCAGTGCGGGTTGGACGACTTCACGCACAACCTTTGAACCTCTTCGCAGGCGTGCGCAGGTTTCCTCACGATGTTTTCCTTCACCGTAAAAGCGTCGGATAACGTACATATATTTTTCGAAAATTCGAAAACACATTGGTACGTGGCGGGATTTGAACCTTAGCCCTCCCGGTTGGAGGGCGACAGTCCACACCATTAAGCCACCGACGCTCTCAACAAACAACAAAAGGTCGAATATAAACGGTCCAATATGCATCCCTAGACCCTTCGTGCTTTAGCTGAACAGTTCCTAGGGTATTATTAAATGTTATACATAAGCTATACGAACGTAATATGCCGCATCCTGTCCGTCGGCCATTTACTGATTAAGGGACATGTTTATGGAAATTGAATAATTAAGCTTTTTAAACATAGATTTGTTTGTACGGGAAGTAGAGCTTAGATTGTTTTAAATGAATTAAAGTAGTTTAAGTATGCAAATATATATTTTAACAGACGGAATAAGAGACTTAGTAACTGTTGTCTAGGGTGATGGGCGCAGTGCGGCTTCTCATTAACTGTTCATCTCCTTCAATGCTGCTCTGTCATGGCCAGGCGTATCACTTACCATCAGTTGAGCGACCTGACCGTCCTGTTCACTGCTTATCATAAAAAATCCGTTGAAGCTCTCACCGTCAGTAAAAGTCCATACAAAGCTAGAAATGTCGATGTGTAAGAGGATTAGCGTGTTCGGTTGTTAACGTCCTACAGGGCTACGGGCCTCTACTACTTCCAGTGTTGCCACCTTAGCCCTTTTGTAGCTAGATCTAGCACTTTTTAGTATAGGTGAACTCCTTCTTTAACGATTTAGCAGGCGTATCACTTACCATCAGTTGAGCGACCTGACCGTCCTGTTCACTGCTTAACATAAAAACCCCGTTGAAGCTCTCACCGTCAGTAAAAGTCCATACAAAGCTAGAAATGTCGATGTGTACGAGGATTAGCGTGTTCGGTTGTTAACGTTTCAAGCACAGATAATATAATAAGTTTCAAGCAAGTAATGATTATTTATTAGAGCGTCGGTGGCTCAGTGGTGTGGACTGTCGCCTTCCTACCGGGAGGGCTGAGGTTCAAATCCCGACACGTACCAATGTGTTTTCGAATTTCGAAAATATATGTACGTTATCCGACGCTCTTACGGTGAAGGAAAACATCGTGAGGAAACCTTCATGCACGCCTGCGAAGAGATTCGAAGGTTGTGTGTGAAGTCGTCCAATCCGCACTGGGCCCGCGTGGACGACTAAGGCCTAATCACCCTATACGGGTAGGCTCGTGCCCCTCGGTGGGGACGTTTAATGAGCTGATGATGATGATGATGAATGATTATTTATTGTATGGGTGCCGGGATCAACAACTTAGAGTGCCTTCCGAAGTACGGTGGGATTCGACGTATTTTTCTGTTACCTATCCGAAAAGCGATCAAGGCAATCGCTTGGTAGTGAAAAAATAAAATATTAAAAGAGAGACATTTATTATCATCATCAATAGCTCATTATGACTTCCCCATCGAGGGGCATGAGCCTACCTTTAAAGGGTGTATAGGCCTTAGCCATCCACGTGGGCCCAGTGCGGATTGGCCGACTTCACGCAGGTTTCTACAGGGTGCGTAGGTTTCTACAAGATGTAATTCACCGTAAGAGCGTCGGATGAACGTACATATAATTTTGAAATTCCAAAAGTCATTCGTGGCGTGGCGGGATTTGAACCGGCGCCCTCTTGTTCAGGAGGCAATAGTCCGCACCAATGAGCCACCAACGCTCTTAAAGATAAACATTTCTCATACCAATATATGTATTTGCAAATTTTCTGTAAAGCTGAAAGAAAAACACGACCGCGTTACAAAAATTCCAAGAAATTTTTAAACACACGATCTCTGGGTCTCAATTCTACTAATTTTCTAAACATTACGAATTGAAACTTCAATCCAAATGTTTTGATAAGTTGTACCGGAATATTAAAACAGAGGAACATTAGTTAATGGTTTAGGTGTAAAGAAGGTATCGGAGTGATGACATGTCGATCTAATGTATTGTCTAAATTGAGCCATGTCAATGTTTTATGATGTCATATTTTGTCGTATAAAAGTTTCTCGAAATTAAGATTTACACTCTTAATATGGTATTTATATATTCGAAAGAATTTTAATATGGTGTTACCAATTAAAATCCTACCATAAATCAGAACGAATTATTGGAAAATTACAATTAAGACAATGGCGATCTCACTAGCGTTTTAAATTTAGTGGAATCGGAGCCCTGGCCGAATCATCCCGACTCGCTCTGCGCAAATATAAACAGGTTTCTATTTAGATCTTCCAGCTGTCAAACGTATGTGGGTCAAGGTAGCTCTGAGGTCACTGACAACTGTCACTAACCGTCGACCGATGACCGCAGGTAGACTCGTCCTACTTTTCTTTGTGTTTTTTTTGTATACATTTTTCTAAAGGACTGTGTTAGGGGAACAATGCCTAGATAATTTAATTGTAAACATTGTTTGTTTGTTTGAAGATTATTTACATTGAATTGTCACTGAATCGTATTGAAACACGATACGTAACGTACGTATATATAAAATTGTAAACAAATATGTAAGTAGTAAGAAAGCACCTAGAGCCATCTGAAACATGGCTTTATAAATTTAGACTGTTATCACCAATTAATTTCTTAAGCGAATATTTTTGAGTTTATTACTAGTTATGGCTGTTGCGATTTTGACAAAATTATGTATGGATAATAAGCATAGATTTAGTTGATATCCCGGATTAACACACACACGTTTCAATCAATCAGCACACCATCGTCCACTGCTGAACATAGGCCACACACGCTTTACTGCAAGAAAATATCTTACACCGCTGGTAACACCAAGCACATCGAGTCTGCTTTTAATTTCTTCAGCTGCTTTAATTATCATCTTCATTATTAATGCATTTATCTCGCAAGCCAAACAGGTAGCAAGATTCTAATAAAAAACATTCATTTGAAAAGTCACTGTCCATCAATCAGTCTGTCAATACGTCTTTTATGTACATAAACTATATGATTGGTCATAACTTGAAGTCAACAATGATTCCAGTCATCGTCATGGGTGTCACGTGAGGTCCATTTATTTCGCAGCTGAATGTCAAAGATACACTTTAATACATTTTAAACACTGCAATATAATCCGAGGGGCATTCAAAATCAATGCTTGAGACGAGGTTTGAATCAAAAATTTATAAAAATCATGTATTCTTTCAGAGCGTCGGTGGCTCAATGGTGTGGACTGTCGCCTTCCTACCGGAAGGGCGGAGGTTCAAATCCCGACACGTACCAATGTATTTTCAAATTTTCGAAAATATATGTACGTTATCCGACGCTCTTACTGTGAAGGAAAACATCGTGAGGAAACCTTCATGCACGCCTGCGAAGAAATTCAAAGGTTGTGCGTGAAGTCGTCCCAATCCGCACTGGGCCCGCGTGGACGACTAAGGCCTATACACCCTATACGGGTAGGCTCGTGCCCCTCGGTGGGGACGTTTAATGAGCTGATGATGATGATGTATTCTTACTTATAAATGTAATGATATAATGTCACGAAAGTGTTGTTGATGTATCTTCTATATATCTTTGCAAACTTACAGCTCGAACTTTAAGCTTACAACGAATAAAAATATATAAGTAGTTGTATTTTTTTAATTCTAAAAATTTGAAGTATTTAAAAACAATAACTATCGAAAGTATTAGCGATTTAAATGGTTTATTGTCTTTTTTGTTTAATAAATATACTTTAAATTATAAATAAGTCTGTATATTCATCCTCTGTTTAAATCGAAGGGAAACTTTTGTGACCAGAATCTCTAACCAATCAAATATTTATGAAAGTGCTTTAAAAATGATGCGTCATGCGATATTTTAATATTTTTTTTACAAAATAATTCGTGGGAAAATACCATACGATCGAGAATAAGTGAAGTCATTAGCACAACCCGTCTCAGTTCATCGTGGCTTTCCATTAGACCATATTGGGGTTATGAGAACTCCATTACTGAACGAAATAATGAACATTATATATTTCAATGGGCTGAATTCGTTCACTGACTTTTACATTGTTAATTACTTGAATTGCTGCGGAAACCTTTTCTATTATAGTATTATCTAAGAGAAAGCGATAAAGAGAGCGTCGGTGGCTCATTAGTATGGATTGTTGCCTTCATCTGGAGGATGCAGGTTCAAATCCCGCCACATACCAATGTCTTATCGAATTTTCGAAATTATATGTACGTTTATCCGACATTCTTACAGTGAAGAAAAGCGACCTCCTCAAACAGTATTACAAGAATATAACTTTTACTTTTCGAGTACAAAATGCTGACGTCTCATTACAGTCTCTTTGAAGGTAACCACGGAAGACCAGCGTCATGGTGCCTTCATGGCTTATGCTGAGTGGTATACCTTTTTTATTTCATTAGATTTAAGCTTGTATGTTAATGGTAATATTGTATACTGTCACAGAATAAACATTTCTTTCCAAAGTAATACTGTTCATGGACTTCCCGTACAGCATTTTCATTTGGAGGCTTATTTCATACTGGATTTATATGTATCAATGAGTTCTAGCATACAATATATCTAAAAAATCTCTTAATCCGTTCACAATGGGTACCATCTGTTTTCTTTCACACTGAAGCTTACCGAATATTTTAGCGGCGTATTTTCCAAAGTATACGAGCTTCAATACGCGTTGAGTACACAAACAATATTTTAAAAGAACACCTCAAGTAATTACTCTTCCATAAATAGCCGCAGCATTCGAGCGTTCCGACCACCGGCGTCCATTGCCGTAGCTAACATTAAAACACGAGTGTTGGGTGAACTCAAGTACTGGTTAAATATGAACATTGTGTTTTTGTACGAACACTTATGACAAATTACATGTATGAGATTAAGTTTAAATGACAGGGTATCAGCCCGCGGTTTTTATTTGCAGGAACACTTAGCCTTTTATATGTTGGTAATGCTATCTCCAACTTCGTCCATCAGAGGCTCATTGGTGTGGACTGTTGCCTTCTGATCTGCTGAGGGTGCAGGTTAAATGCCGCACGTACCATATATTTTCGAAATGATATGTACGTTATCTGACGCTCTTAGAGGGATGAAAATTGAAAAACATCGTGAGGAAACCTGCGCACGCCTAATAAGTTAATCAAAGTTTGTGCTTGAAGTAGGCAAATCCGCACTGGGTCCACGTGGACGACAAAGGCCTATACAGCCACCACGGGTAGGCTTGTGACCTCGGTGGGGAAGTATAATGAGCAGATGATTATCTCCAACTTGCTTGCCAAGCGTTGAGATTTCAGCAAATCTCTTTAATACCTACTCTAGTCAACGGCTGTTTAGTAAATGATATTTATCTGATATACAATAATATTAATGTGAATCACATGGCTATATGAACTCGGTTATTCGATGAAAGATTGGCCATGAAGGTTTTTGTTTCAATTACATTCTGATAGATGTCTCGTTAATTACCGTGAGCTTTTATAAGAACGATGATAATTTTACATTCTTTTTTCACATTTAATGATTGTTTATGAAATTATTATTATAGAAATGAAAAATATGTATATTAAAATTATATATATATTCATACTATGAGATCTCGATTGGAGAGATCTCGTACCTCTCATAGAGAGGACTCGAACATCGACATCAATGGATGTTACGCAACTTTCTCGACTCGTGGGCTGGACACGTTTGTCGCAGAAACGATGTCCGTTGGAGCAGACGGCTTGCGAAAGGTCGCTGGAGGAGGCTGGAGGAGAAAAGCGGAGGACCGGGATATCTGACGCAAAATGGGGGAGACCTATGTCCATGTGGACTGCGATAGGTTGAAGAGAGAGGACTCAAAGACGGAGCGACTGGTGCGTTTGGTTAACGTTCGCTCAAGTTAAGCACCTATCGCCAGATGTCTAACCGAAAAAAATATATTGAGTCCCTTCGGATTAAACAAAAGCTGTTAGTTGCGATCTTCTGCTTCGAGTCAATAGTTCAGATATCCTTATCCTAGAACCTGGCCACTTAAGCGATATCTGACGCTACTTTCAAGTCGTATAGTGCACGCAGATGGATTATATGAGACTTGAGAAGTGGTCTGAGAAGTCCTGTTCTTGAAGTAGAACGTAAACTGATAATGATGATGATGAAAAATAGTAGTCAGAAACATCCGTCCCGTAGTTTGTAGCACAGCAGACAAAAATTTTGCTACGAATATACATTTGTATGGAACAACTTCGAAAATTTTTCATGATCAATCATGAAAATGATTGGCCGTTATGTGTGTATTCTACAATTTACTTCCTAAACTTCATTCTGTATGAAGAAAAAGTTGTACGCACTCGCCACCAGGCGGCGCTAGGCGCGCAGGAAGCCAGGCGCACGTGCGCGCGCGCTTCCTCATACAGGATGTTTTAAAACGCGTACACAGTGCGCTTTGCAAACCGGGCTCGGCTTCAATTACACAGACATTGTGTATTTAGTACCTTTACATTAACCCGTTGATCGTCTGAGACGCCTCAAAACACCATAAACATCAATTTTCCATTAAAAAATAGATTTTCCATTGTGCCTGGGTTTTTGGCGTTCAATGGGTTAAAATTATTATTATTGAAAGTTCTGTGGTTTATCAATCTGAAAGTTCAAGATGAAAACGATTAACGTATGAAAAAAGTTTAAAATCCATATTCAAACCGATGTATCGATGAAAGTTAATATTGATACTAAATTATTGACTACTCTTATCATGTAGGAGTACATGTTCACGTTAATTTTGACATCAGCATTTTTAAAGAAGTAGCATGTTTTCTGTGCAGCTATTATATGCAATCTGACTATTGTATTTAAGAGTTGAGAGTATCCATTGGTAGTGGACTTATCATCAGATGAACTGTCGGCTCATTTGCCTAAATATCAAGTAAAAAAACATTAAATAAAAATTCCTGCTAATCTTAATTCGCAAGTGTTCGGTGTGATTGCATTCGGCGAATCGTTTATTGTGTCAAGTAATGCATTGTACCTTGTTTATACCGACGTTAAACGATAACTGTTTATACCTGTTCAATCTATTAGAAATATAATATATTAAATCAATTCCATAGTACATTATTTTAAAGTTATGTGAAAGAAAAAAAATCATTAACTGTACTTTTAATTCAAAATCTACCGCTCATAACGATTAGATCAAAGCTAGACGTTTGATCTATATTATTTTAGCGAAGTCATTGTCATTGATTTTTATTGCAATGACTATGCACAGGTATGCATCTGTGTATTTCCAGTAGAAATGCATTCGTATTTTTTCAAATATTTAATATTTGGTAAGCATATAACATCGTAATAGATTATATTAATATTGTGACATATGTTTTTTTTAATAATTGTTTTCCTTTTTAAGTAAAATAAAAAAATGGAACTTATTATTTTAATAAAATAAGTATAAGAACAATTAAAAGTGAATAACAATTTCGTTAACCTTTTTTCGATAGATTTTGTAAATGTAATGTATAAGTTACCACTTAATCTATATAATCACTCTATTTTCGTCAAATATTAATTACACTCTAACAAAAATGTGCAAAAAATATAATTATATAATTAAAATAGAATCCTTTTATATTATAATATAAAAGTATCACCCTATTGCTTTCCATAAAGCTATGTTTACAAATGTGGGAGTAGGCGACTCGCGCCATCTGGTGGAGCTATGTACAATATTGTTTGTTTTACTATAGCCATGTTTGCTGCTTATGTAAACACATCATTAGTTTACTTGATTTTGACAAAATTTACTTTCTGGTTATTTCGATTGGAGTCATTTTTTTAAATCTCTTATTTACGTTTTTTTTAAGCTTGAGCGCCATATAGCCCCATAGACTTGTACTGTGGATACTAAACAACGGAGAAACATCCGTTTACAGTACTCTATAAAATACATACATATAAACATTCTGTGCTTTATTTACCAGTTTACAAAGCTTTAGCAAATGCTACACTTCATTGAACAAATTTAATGAAGACTACACAAATCACAACCTGAGATGGTATATACTTTGAATAAATGTCACGAATTAAAAATGATTTCATTATTCTAATACCAGACCAGACCTATATAATTATAAAAGATATGGTGCAAGGTGCAAAAGTCTTTGCCCAGAAGTAAACGAAATTGCAATTTGCAAAACGAAATCCCTTATAGTTTACTAAGCTTAGCACCACTCCATATTTCAATAATCGTAAGTAACAAACGTAGTCATGAGCCCAACAGTGAAAGTTTACAAGAAACTATAAATAATAATGATTATGAACGTTCGTAGAATAAAGAGGCTTCAGACAAACTTCTGTTCAGTGTCGGTTATAGTTCACTGTAGGGTTGTCGGTTTTTGAATAAACATACGATCACTTTTTTATATGTAATAGATATCATATTGGACCACAATTTCAGCACAAACAAAGATTTTTATTTATATATTAAATAAATAAAATATGATGTAATAAAAAAAAGATTTTATTTTATCATTACTATTGGTGCTTCATTAATCCACTGCCTTATGAAGGCCTTACCTAAGGAATTCCACGCAGATTAATCATTGAATTGGTATGACCATGGGCAGTGTTCGGAGGAATTATTCGGACTCGTTCCTGCTGCCACGGTGATGAAATACCACCGTACTTCGAAGCAAAACACAAAATTTCATCTTCACGACCTAAGAGTCCTGTACAGTATGTTTTTGCCGCAATTTCGATTTACCTGGTGAAGCTGTGAAGACCATCTGCTTCCAACAGTAGTTGAGTAAGAATAAATATTAATAAATATAACTGACATTTACACATCACCATGTACTCCTAAACTAAGCATTGGCTTGTGTGTATTAAATACACAAGTAAATGCTTAGTTTGGGACTAGACTAGTTGGGGGTATTAAATAAGGGATAAACGTGCTGATTTACTTTTTTGTAAATAAATTCATATTATACAGACTAACACAAAACTTCATGTTCATGCAAACAAATGTATGTACTGACTTGGATCGAACCCGGGACTCTAGGTGTAGTAGCCAACTTCTTAACTATTCTCACCGAATGGGTCGTTAACAATAATGCTCAATTTATTTTGAGATAGAGAGCCAACCCTTTCCTCCACGTGCTCATATATCATACCAGCGCCGAGTTAACCTGGACTCCGCTACAAAAATGGATACATCATAGGTTTTATTTCATTGTTGGTTCAAAAATACACCTTTCACCGCACCGAGGTGTGATTTATTTGATAATTGAATGGGGTGTTTATAATGTGGGTGATATAAATAGATGCGGGGTGAAACGGTCATAACCATATCCGATGGCTCACCGAGGAAATTAATTACGTATGTGATTAACAGTCATTTTGTTTATACCAGTGGTGATAGCCTAGAGCCCAAAGTCAGATTGCTTCGTTCTGTTGTTTAAGGCGCGTATTGTATAACGAGACTCAACGTTCATCTTTACTTAAATTGCGTTAGAAACTATGATGTTCTGTATATATAAAGGCAGATACGCCATCCGTGCCTCAAAAACGAACCGCCGAAGAGAATACAGTTTGTACTATTTTGTTTAGGTAAATGTACGCTCATTCTAAATATGTGTATGTGTGCTGTCACTAGATTCGGAACACTTTTTTTATTGTTTTGTGAGCATATCACGAATCTATACTTTTTTACATCATTGGTTAGAAAGGGATATCGCTACATACGATAAATAGCGACATCTCTTACTAACTCTATTTTAGTAAAGATTAATGCTTGAGTCTTGTTTTACGGGTCTTAATCTCAAACTGGTAACAGTAAAACAGTTTTTCTTTAACAAGTATTGTATAATATTCACGTGGATCAAGTTTATGAATATGAAACCATCGGGTTTACTTGCGAAGTTCCCGTTTCCATGCGAATTTGGGAGTAATCGTCTATGTGCTATACAGATATGCAGTAAATTTTCATGAAAAACCATTCAGCCTTTTAGTGGAGAAGTAACAAAATCTACACTCACACTTACGAACTTCCGCTTTTATAATATTTTAATAAATACATAAACTACATTTTTAAAATGATTGGGATTTTATTGCGAGAAAGAAAATGATACTAAAACTTTTAATCATGAAAACTTCTCATTGTAGGCCATCGAGTAATTTAGAAATTTCTAATAAAGGTCAACCATTTTCATGACCGGCTCAGGCACATAAAGGCACCCTTCATACGCTGTAGTTATTTTTTAACGTGTGTTTATTTTATGTTTAATTTTACGCGGTGCCAACGAACCCGTCCACCAATATTTTTTATCCGTAATGCAGAAAATGCTCGGAAGGTTCCTTGATGTCACACAATTGGGTGATACGTTTGTAAATAAGCTAGAAGCTATGTATGACGGGTTCTTTTCTTCAGTGGATAAAATCTTATTTGGATATCGATGCTTTTATGTTGCAGTGAACGGTTATAAGTCCGAAACGTTTGGTGTGACGTCAGGAGTGCCCAGGGGTCACATTTAGGCCCAATTCTTTTAACGTGTTTGTTAATGATATGCCCAAATCTTTTCACTATGTAAAACCATTTATGTATGCCGATGACCTAAAATTGGTGGGTTTATATAGTGAAAGTGATGTGGGTAAAATTCAAGATGATATTGATAGGCTAGTAGAATGGTGTGCTTAAATGACATGAATTTAAATACTAAAAAATGTTTTCATGTACAATTTACAAGAAAAAACAATATTACAGATTCCACATACTATATCTATTCAAACGCCATTCAAAAAGCCGATCAAATAAAGGATCTTGGCGTAATATTGATAAAAAAATAACTTTTGTGCTCACATTGAGCATATCATGGGGCGAGCATCAAGATTATTGGGCTTTGTTATTAGAAATACGAGGATGTTTCATAGTTTGCATGTGAAATCCTCTTGTATAATAGTCTCATTAGGAGTATATTGGAATACTGTAGCGTCGTATGGCGTCCACACTATGCAACTCACACATTGAAACTGGAACGCGTACAAAAAGATTCCTAGCAAACTCTCATTTAGTAGGGGCATTGCAAAGAGTGCGTTCCTATGAAAATAGACTACAGTACTTTAAATAAGATTCTAGAGACTCGCAGAAATTGATAGATTTAACATTTATGGCTAAGATTTTCCGGAATGATATTGACTGCCGGAACTTCTAAGCCTATTTAGTTTTCGCGTTCCCCGTAGATATCTCGTAAAAGTATAACTCCTCTTTTCCCCATTGCGCCGATCAACTTTGGGTTCTAACTCCCCGATTCCAAGACTTTGCAGCTTTTGAATAGTTATAGTAGTGCTCGACCTTAACTCTGACTCTGTCAGCAGACTACGTCAAGTTGTGTATGATGACGTTGAAGCAAATATGTAATATAAGGGTAATTATTGAACTTGTTTTGTGTTTACATCGTTTTTATTGTTAATTGTTGTTAAGGATTTATTTTGCATGCTGTGTTCGCTTTAATTGTTTAGCACACTTTTATTTTTGTATATTATCATGTGTTCATTTTTGTTGTCATAGTGTTGCCTAAATGTTGGCGAGCCTTAATAATAAATAAAAAAAATACGTCTACTTAATTGGCAGCGTAGTTTATATGATGGAGTTATTTTTTTTTTTGGTTTCACCGGTTGTAAATCAATACTAATATTATAAATGTCAAAGTGTGTCCGTTTGACCGTTTTCACGGTAAAACAATAGACGTTATTTTTTGTAGGAAGATTGTTAAAGGGATGCAGAGTCACATTGGCTATTTTTCGTCTAATTCGAACCTCCAATTTAAAAAATAAATTTTTCATTATTTTCTTATAATCAGCTTCCAAAGGTGAATTTTACAAGGGACATTTCTCAGTTTCCAATGCAGGAAGATAAAAATCGATGGAAAAACGTATATCATCTACAGTAACGAAAATATATTTGCTATTGTAACCATGAAAGGGGATCCGTGTTACCCAATCTAAGGCGAGCTAAGCCACGGGCAAAGGCTAGTCTAATAACATAACAATATTATGATGTCATAGGTTGGTTGGTAAATAAATAAATATTATACATAGAAAGCATCCAGACCAATACAAACAGACATGTTCATGCACACAATTGTTTGTACTTCCCGGGGATCAACGCCGAACCCTTGGTGTAATAGTCGACGTCTTATCCATTGCACCGTATGAGTCGTCGATTTTGGGTAACAATTTGTAATGTTACTTTTTAACTGCAAATTCATCCTCAAATTGAGTATGAGTTTATCTATATGCGAAACTAATCAGTCGCAGGCTCACAGTTATCCTTGACAAAAATACATTTACCGTCATAAACTCTTTGTGAAGTACGTTCACACCTTAAGAGAAACCGATGCTAGGGTTGGCTCTGTTCAAGCGAAAATATTCACATCGATAATCAAATGTTCACAAAGAATAATCTCAAAAACGTTTAATGAAAATCATTCAGCATAAATAGCTGCTAAATTATATTTTATTGACATCATCATCATCATCAGCTCATTAAACGTCCCCACCGAGGGGCACGAGCCTGCCCCTCGGTGACAAAAAAAAATTCGGTGAAATTTTATTGACATTAACGTCGAACTAACTCGTATTGACTAAATTGCGTTTTTTTTTTCAGAATAACAAATACTGCTCGCCTGTACTAATACATTTCTAGTTCATAGAAGTAGTAGTTTTTCCGTTTTGCCTATTGATATTGACCTGTTTTTCACTAGCATTCCCTCGATAAAAAGACAAATGACAAAATCGTACTTTGAGGCCCTTGAACCTTGATGATATTAAATAATATTTAATCAACCGGGCTCACTTAAAATTGGCGTCAGGATTCACTACCGGTGTCCCTGGCTTATGCTGAGTGAGTCCGTTTGATTCAGGCATCGTAGCACATGTTGTTTCTGTGTTCTTTCTTAAATTTTAATATTTTTATTTTGGTTTATTGTGATATGTTTACATGTGATTGTGTTGCGGTGCATTGGATTAATAAATGTTTCCTTTTTTTCTTTCTTAATGTAAAGTTGTGGTTACCTCAATATGATTTATGTAATCTCATTACTCATATGTGGAGATTTGTTATTAGTATTGTACTATTATCAAATTGTAATACTTTAATAAAGTGTCTATTGAAACTGTAAATCTTCAAAAAATAGATGGCTTTTACAGTTTCATCGGGCGGTGAATCTGTGAAGGCCACCTGCGGCCAACAGCGATAACTCCTTCCGAAAAAAAAGAACACCCCGAGGCATAGCTAGAATTAAATATATACGAAATTTATCCTGCATGTAAATTGGCTTACCTTATCAGGTTTAAATTGTATATCATATTATTGTGAATTTCAAACCCGTGTTTGAAGCAGAAAATTATGATTGCATAGCTTTTTTGTTAGATGTCCTCATTTGTAGACTTGTAGTAGCTTTCAAATGTGAAGGTTGTTCGTAAACTCTAATTGAACGTTGGCTGCTTAACATTACCGAATAAACTTTAAAACATACTAAATTTAATGCCATGCCAATATTTCCATGGTACGCCATTTGGTTGGCAACCCTAGCGCATGACGATTGTGAAATTTTAAAACTGTAAATCTATCTTAGCAAGGGTATTAAAGGGAATACGTTTTGACGTTTACAGCTTTTCACGCACCCTGTATTTTAGAAATTACAACGCACCGAACGCATTACGCTTCGGATTTTATTGGTTATGCATCTGAGAGGGTTATTTTTAGCCGATCGCAGATGTTCAACAAGAATTTTAGCAAATATCCCCGACTACTTCTACTGTTAGCTTTCGTTTGTGTACAGTTGTAAATATCGCGAGTTGGTGCTGACAAGTACTAGGTTTCTGATTTTATTATGAGCTTGCTTTGTACCTGTAAGGTAAAAGTTTTACTTTATCGTAGTCTTGGACACAAGTCACCCCTATTTCATGCGCGTATTATAGCAATACTAATTTCCTCATGATCCTCATCCATCGGCCAACTTTAAAAAGCCCAATATTTTCTACATCTTTGGGATTTCAAACAAATATTAATTTAGAGAAACGTTTCACTTTTGTTTGAACATAGGCAACACATTATGTGTCCAGGTTGAAAAAAAAATCTGTCAGTAATTAAAACTAATATGAATTAATTTAAGTCGTCGAAAGTAACAATATTCAATTATTGTACACATAAAATAACAATAAATTTCAATTGTTACAGAAACTAATGGATCCCAATAAGCGGAGTTGAGACGGCAAAATGGCGCGGTCCGCCATTGCTTTTTGGCGCGAAATGTCGACAGCTGTCACTCTCGTTTTGCTGACGGCGGTTGCGTGCGCAACGGCCAGGTCTATTGTCGTTGGTAAGTTTTAAATTTAGAACCAGTTATATTTTTTATGGAGTTTCTATGTTCATGGTTGGTACAGATTATACCTACCAGTATATCTATCGTAATTTACTTACAGAACCCATTTAGCTTCCAACGTAATTAAACACATTTTTTTTGAGAGGCAATGTATAATGAAAATGTAATAAAAATTATTTTGCTTTTTTTTAGGCAAGTTAAAAAGGAAATTGTAGATTCAGCCAATCAAAACCAATGTTACGAATTCGTCGTGACATACCTAATGTAATATTCAGTAACATTCAACTGTAACTTAAAATTAACATATTACGGTTAATAAAAACCTAAATCAACGCTCGGGTTACAAACTCATGTTAATAGAGCGCATCCCCTAATCGGATGAAACGTTGCGTTAAACGAATTAGTCGAAAGTACACGCTTTTAGAACGGGAATTATGCTTCGACCAGCATATCTTGGACCCTATAATAATATTATTTGTCTCATTCAGTATCATGGACTAGACTGGCAATCCAAAGACGAATTGGGCTTGAGTGAAGATATCAAAGATATGAGTATCTAATATCCAGTCAGCCTAACATCTTCCATCATCACCTTAACTTAGATCTGTCCAAATTACCGGGTAGAAGAACCTAACATCTGTTGTCTCGGGTGACGGGCGCAGTGCGGCGTTGATGAAGGATAATAACTGTGTATCAGTTGTTGGTCTCCTTCAATGCCGCCCTGTCATGGTCTGGCGTATCACTTACCATCAGGTGAGCGTCCAGACCGTCCTGTACACTTATAACATAAAAAAATCACTAACCATCACAATGGAAATGATTGAAAAATGAAAAATCATAATTAAGTGGCGCAGTGCGGCATTGATGGCGGATAATAGCTGTCTATCAGTTGTTGGTCTCCTTCAATGCCGCTCTGTCATGGTCAGGCGTATCACTTACCATCAGGTGAGCGTCCTGATCGTTCTGTTCACTCACAACATAAAAAAAATAAGCGTGAAAATATCATACACATTAAACATCGAGTTAGCATTATCCACTGTATCCTAAATTTTCAGCAAGTTGCATCCATTCTCTGCCAGACACCTTAATTAAGATTGTTTACACATTTTTTTTGCGGTTTTTATTTTTCGCTGTTGTTCATGGAAGGCCTTCACAGATTCCGGGCAAATGGCGAGCAAAGATGGCTTTCAACCTAAAAATGTTTATGCAACGACCCTGAGGGCTTATTATCAACCAAATGCGCTATGTGGAATACTTGTAGTAATTTTAAATTGATTACATGATTAGAGTGATCATGAACTATCGGCTGAAATAAAAACCGATCGGTTGTTAGTATTGTGTGGTTAACCACAAGGTTAAATCAGGTGTCATAACTGCCAATGTTGTGGTCACATTATATTTTCATGTTTTCATCATTTCGTTCATAATGCGCACCGCAAAGGAATGGAACTCGTTGCCTCCTTATGTGTTTCCCGATCATTACAACCTGGCCGTCTTCAAGGCAACAGTGAATAGGCTGTTTCTAGGCAGGCATGATCCATCACGGCCGCATCATAACTTACCATCAGGTGAGATGGCGGCCAAATGTCTGCCTATAAATGATTAAAAATAATAATAATAATGGGGTAAAAATACACGAAATGTTAAATGACAAAATATATTAGCACTCTAATAATAAAGTGAGCGTCGGTGGCGCAATGGTGTGGACTGTTGCCCTCCTACCGGGAGGGCTGAGGTTCAATCCCGCCACGTACCGCTGTGTTTACCAATTTTGAAATTAAATGTATGTTATCCGTCGCTCTTACGGTGAAGGAAAACATCGAGAGGAAACTGGACGAATTCACGCACAACCTTTGAATCTCTTCGCAGGCATGCGCAAATTTCCTCACGACGTTTTCCTTTACCGCTTACGGTAAAGAGCGTCGGATAACGTACATGTAATTTCAAAAACATATGGGTACGTGGCGGGATTTGAACCAGTGCCCTCCCGATCGGAAGGACAGTCCACACCAATGAGCCACCGACGAGGGTTATTCAGGGTCACAAAGCTACTAAAAGGGTCGTCGTTAACTGGTCGCCTACAAACGCAGTATCCGGCCAGTAATGAATACCAAATGAGAGGGTTGCGACGTTAAATCGATTTGTCTCGTTAACTGATTACATTTTCCGCTGTATTTTACTCTAGCGTTAATGTGTCGGCCATTTTGTAAGGGTTATGGTCATTAAAGCACCGATTTAATGAGCCGTGGTTTTTGTTAAAACTGAATTGTTGGTGATAATTGTATTCTGATGATTGCATTCACCTTCTTCTAGTCTAGTGGTTTGAGCGTGGAGTTTAGGTGATTAGTAGTTGTGGGTTCGAATAACACTGCGTTTCTGTCAAGCACTTTTTGGACTTTTCTAATAAATTTTATTAATAAATAAATTTTTAATTTATTATTTATATTTATCTTAAAAGCGTCTGTATAATATTGAATTAATTATGATTTTACCGATAAGTAGTTTCGTTTATCTGGTTTCACTATCCATTTCGATTTGTTTCCAAGTTTCTCACTGGTATATGGTAAACTATTGAAGATTAACAACCAATAAAATTATATAAAATGCACACCGATACATTTTTTTTGGCTTAGTAATCATAATTATTCTCATCATCATAAGGAATTTCTTTGTCAATTGGTGCCTACCGATTTTATCCCCTTCTAGGCTAGCAAGCGTCCATACAATGAATTGTGATTTGTCGAAGTAGTGATTTGTCGAAGTAGTGTGTTGTCGAACATGTGATCGATCGTGATGTCGATATTAAGTTAAAGCCATGAGCCAAAGACATGGGAAGTAGGATATCAAAACAGTTAGTTACATATACCTACTTAAAATAGGACACAAATACTTAAAACCGAATAATACCATCAAACAATAGCACAGGATCACAAGCAGAATACATATAGGCGGTTTAAACAAAAAACACCGAATTCAGTATTCCTCAAACATTAACAATAACGAAAATCCGCCATGCTGTTTGTAATTTTAATCGGAAATCGTTGTCAGAATAGTAATCGATTTATCGTGCGATTTTTCGCCGATCGGAAGTTTAAGCGCTCTTATGACATGCTTAGATAATGGGATAGTAAAAAGCGCTTCGTACGATAGTTCTTGTTGCTATCTTCGTAGCAAAGTATTCTGGGTTTTTTATGCTATAGCAGGCAAACGAGCTGAGGGCTCAACCGATGGTAAATGACGCCGTCGCCCATGAACACCTGAAATACCAGAGGGCATAGAAATGCGATGCCGGCCTTTTAAGTGAGAATACGCTTTCTTCTTGAAGCTAAAATGTTATGTATACAGATAATAGTATAAGCTAAAAAATATACCTAATCATACGGTACATATATATATATCCAGTGAATTTACGGTCAAAATTATGTACAGGGAAAGTTAGTAAAAAGGGCTTAACAAAATCGAAAGCTTAACACAGCTGAATACAAATGCGTGGAATTCCGCGCAAGCGCACGAAGCGCACGCGCACGTTGCAGGCAGAGTGTTCGCGGAATCGGCTAGACAGGGCTGATCCGATATCTTGCTTTGTATGCTTATTTACATAAGTAAAAGTTACGCTAAGAGTAAGTAAAGACAGAACAACTGAACAAGACCATCCGAATAATTAAGGATAACTATTTAATATAAAAAAATATATATTTACTAGGTACAAAGAGGAAAAATATATTCAATCAAATCAAAACGTTTATTCAGAAGCAGCATCCATTGTACATAAAATAATTATATGACTAGGTGCTAGACTCAGTTCTAAATGTCTAGGTAGGTACCACCGCAGTGCCAGATATCGTCCCGTGCAACAAGAGTATTTTGCACATTTTGTTTCGGGATTAGGGCACTGTAGCTATAAATTACCGGGTATGAGACCTAACATCTGTTGTCACGGGTGACAGGCGCAGTGCGGTATTGATGGAGAATAATAACTCTTTATCAGTTGATGGTCGCCTTCAATGCGACTTTGCCATGGTCTAGTGTATCACTTACCATCAGGTGAGCGTCCTGACCGTCCTATACATGCTGTTACATAAAAAATGTCAGTTGAATATGGACCCGTTTAAAGTTTGCAATTGGCTTGATGAGAAAACAATCAACAGCATTCGCGACTCAGTGTTAAGCTAATCACTAACAGCCCTAGCTGGAAGGTAAAGCACAAAGGATGCGCAAGCGCAGGCATCCGTCAGAGCGACAGCAAAGGTGCCGACTTCCGTCGATGGACCGCTTAGTATGCCGTGCCAACTCAGATGCCAGATAAAAATGCACAGGAGCTGCGTAGATTTTACTGATTTAGGATAAGTATGATTGAAAACTTAATACAGGTAAATTTCCATGTCAAATCCAAAGATTTTAATTAGAATCAACAGATCTTAAGAGTATTTTAAAATTACTTGAAAATTTTTTGATGATATTTTTGTTTTTATTTGTTCGTTGCCCTTCGGCAAATTTAGAGTACCACTACAATATTTCCTTGAAGATATTTTGGTGATATTACTCATTAGGGGAGGCCTATGTTCAGCTGTGGTTGAAACGATAACGATGGTAATATGATTTTATTTAAATACATCTTGAAATATAAAGTATTTTTATTACAATACATGATATCAGGTTCATACTTAAAGAATCTTCACAATTTCAAATATATCAAACATTGATTTCTGTTATTCAGGATCTATTATTCTATTTATGTGATGGCGACAATTGATTTCCAAACATTTCAAATTCTGTTACATAAAGACACATCTAAAATTAAGTATAAAGATTAAATCTAAAAAACAAAACTAAAATCTCAAGAGGTTTTCTCAAGACATGCGTTGTAATCTGCACCAACACACGCATCAAAGTGACAAAAAAACATGAAAAAAAGCACACTCACAAACTCAAGCAAACACTCGACGATGATAAAACGCATTTTGCCTGTGCAAAGTCACAAGAGATTCTTTCACTAAGATAGGTTGTAAATCAACTTATCGAGTCTTCGAAGATGTGTCTATTAGTTTAGGATGAGAAACAACATTTGAATTTGAACGTCATCTGAACAAATAGCGTCAGTTGATAACGTTTTGCCTGGAAAAAATATTGTTGTGCAAATTCAAGTATAATCCACTTTTTCGGTGGTAGAAACATATACGAGTCTTTTAATTTATGACGGATACAAAAAAATAAGTTTTACAATAACAAAGTCATATTTTTTACTTATCATTTACATTTATCCAAGTATACATTATTATGATCACCATAAAATTAGTGTTTATAAAAAATTTCAATGATAAATATTAGTATTACCTCATTGAATGATACTTATTTTGCGGTATAAATCGTGAAATAATCAAAATTATTTACAATATTATCTCGAGAAAAGAGAGACAAAGCCTATGGTTTCAGGATTTCTACTTCTTAAGGGCAAAATAGTATCTCTACTAATAATTTCAATATTTGTATAGAATTGACAAGGAACATTATTGAACGCTAATTATTTTTAACGAACTCTGTAGTAGGTGTTGCCTTCAATAGGTATTTATATATTTTCGTATAACATTTTACGGTTTCTGCTACCAATTAGCCTACCGCATTTGATGGTTTTCCAAGAACGGAGATAATCAACCCATAACACCAAATACCATAAATGTGAACCGAAAACAAACATGCCCCCACAACACTGTTAAAGTCACGAAATGAAGTTTCTAAGTGGAGATGATGCTTAAAGTGCCGTAAAATTTTTATTGTTCCAATGAAAATAAATAGTTTTTCGCCTCCATTTGCGTGAGTTACAATAAAACGTTTATAACCGAGAAAATAGATCGGAATTCGACTACTGTGTTGTAATATGGGTATTCGGTCGGGGGTTACGCAATAATATATCTACTGGAATTTCACGACGATGTTACGCTTTTGAGGTGTGTTGATATTTTGAATAAATTCATTAAAGTATATAGATACAAGCTTAATATCTACGTAGTTAGTAATTCTGGTTCTATAAGAAAGTAACAGATAGACAGATAACATTTTTAAAATGTAGTTTTGGTTAAAAGCGTATTTAAACATAAAAACGGACAAACCAATTCTATTTATAGTTACACAATTTTATTGTACGCTAACAACATGCCAAACAACTTTCGGTAGAGAAAATATGGTATATTTTCATAAAACATCTGCTCAGACCTGCAGTTTTTGGAAGTTGTTCGGTGCCGTAAGAGAATTGAATCGCCTTAAATGGAATTAGTGAGCAATGCTTGTTATTTTTATATTTATCTTCTATTAATGCGTTCACTATATTAATAATCGTAGAAGTAACCTCGTGAATAAACTTAAATAAACAAATGATATCGCACATATTCATAACAATCATTTTATTTGGACAAGCTCGATGGACACTAATGCAAACAACAATACCACAGCTGCCAGTGATTCATACCACAACCAAATAAGCAAATGCTCTACCTTCTGCGAGAATTTTGTCTGATTGCACGTAAAATATCGAATGTGAATGTGGATTCATAAATAAGTGGAATTTTACCCAATAATAATATTCAGAGGCACGCAAAAGCAACCCCTAAGTATCACATTATAATGCATACAGTCGTTTACAGGATATGCAAATTAAAGCTCAAGTCAAAAGGTTTGGATTAAGTACGTTGTTAGTTAATAATGTGTGTGTAAAAGTTTATTGGGTTCGTAGAGCAAAGCAAACTAGTCAAGTTGGTGAATGAGTTTTGGCTAACGAGCAGAACGAATTAACACTTGTATTGTATCTATAGAAAAACAGGTTATTAGAGAATTCACAATATACGAATATGTGTGGTTTACAATTAGATGGATTTTTAAATGAATAATTAGCATCTGATATAAGATTTTATCAATTAAAAATGTTCAAACAACTACTTTATATATACACTATGTTTTATCTTGGCAAAGACTACTTATATTTAAATAACTACCTACCTAATTAGGTACTTTAAAAAGCAATAAATTTGAAATTAAAATTATAAATGCACATAATTTAACATAGGCGTTTTGGTTTACTTAGGGTGAAAATTTCCTTCCTTGTCCTCATATGGCCCTTTAAATAATGATCTGATTTAAATAGTGAAAATACTACTGAAATTAAAAACCTACGATGATAGCAAAGTACGATTTGAATAATTAGTATGGTTGAAAGTTTCTACAATAAAAGGACGAAGGTGTTTTCAAAACATACCAAGCGAGGTTATCTAGCAGCTTAAGCGTGTGAACTCTTCGCGCTTGTTTCATGAATAAGATCCAAGAAATCTCTCTAGCCTCACGATCAGCGGACAAATTTGACGTGCACTCATTAATTAAAACACTCCCGTTCTAAATTTGTGCGTAATAAATTAACACTGTTTGACACGATTTGCAGAGGCAGGGAGTTTATCTTTTTTATAGCAATAAATTTAATTATGACGAAAAAAATATTGTCGCGCACCGCTAAGTTATGTTTTACAAAATTGAATTTGTTGACTGCACATAAATAATAAAATAATAGTAATATTGCTTCGTCGTTCATATTATTTTGTGTTTGATAAGTCTTCACGTCGACGATTCCGCAATGCTTAAAGACAAAAGTCTTTGAGCAATGCGTCCTACCCGTACTTACATACGCAGCTGAGACATGGACACTGACTGCGGGATTGGTTTACAAGTTCAAAGTCACTCAACGCGCAATGGAGCGAGCTATGCTCGGGGTCTCTCTTAGGGATAAGATCAGAAATGATTTAATCCGTAAGAGAACTCCGGATCAGCAAGTTGAAGTAGCAGTGGGCTGGTCACGTATGTCGCAGAACCGATGGCCGCTGGAGCAGACGAGTTCTGGAGTGAAGACGCGTCTCGGCAACGTAGCGTAGGACGCCCTCCGGCCCGATGGACCGACGACTTGCGGAAGGTCGCTGGTGGAAGCTGGATGAGAAAAGCAGAGGACTGGGATATCTGGCGCAAAATGGGGGAGACATATGCAGCAGTGGACTGCGATAGGTTGAAGAGAGAGATGTATTTTCGTACGCTTGGATCACGAAAATTTATTTTTAGCAAAGGAATCATTCTTGTATATTGTAATATATTTGGGAATTATATCAATCACTCAGTTATTATAAACGGTACCTTCTTCTACTTTTGTGTATATTGTAAATTCGATCATAGTCAATTTTAAAGCATGGGCTTGTACATGATTGGTCACTAGGATTTACTTAAGTCCTCGTTTATATTCATCTCTTTTCTTTTATTATAATAATTTATGTTAATTGTTGTTATTGTAACCAACAATGATTTACTTTAATCCTTCTAAAAGATCAATGTCATCCTTTGTATGTCTTAAACAGGGCATAACTCTTTTACAAAATACACATAAATTCATATATGTTTTGAAGTTGCTTTCATCGCATGATATTTCATGACTAAATGCATTTCAGCATCGCATTTGTCATTGATATATCCGCGGCGTGCGCACGTACATCTGCTTCACCGAAGGCATGCTGCATCCGTGTCTAGTAATCGATATTTATTAACTAAATATCTGTATTATTTCAGCAATGCATTAAAGTTTAGAAAACAATTAGAAGGATATTTTGAGTAATAGAAATTTTTTAAAGAGTCGTTCTGCACGCGATAAAAATACATTCGGGCGAAACGCGTACTAAAATAATATTTTTTTAAAAGGGGTCGTTTTGCAGATTCGTGGGAACGAATTTCATGCCAATCACCTACTTACCCATATACTGGATTCTTTAATTTCACATCTTTTCGTCACAAGTTAGCAGATATACTGTGATACTTTTCGGGATCTCTGAGGTGTCTAGTATTAAAACGTTTTTCTATTCCTACAAGAAACGTTTGAATACTAGATTATAAGATTGTTTTAAATGAAGTTTGTTTTTGAATTAAATGTTATTCAAGATTTGTGTCCAATGTTAACATCTGCGTAAACATAAATCACACCGTCCTTCACTATGATGCGGTTCATTGCGCCCGGTCTATATGCGAGTGCACAGTTGGGGAAAATTTCCTATAAACTGCATAGCTAGTTGCAAAACGAGGATATTGCTATTTTGCCTGTCATGTGGATTTATGTCTTTATTAACTGCGTCTACTGTAGCTGAAACAACATGGGTATGAAGTTCTAATTTTAATTAGAGAGAAGTTTACCTACATCACCATTAAATAATTATTAAATTTTTGGAAAACAAGTTACGTAGGTTTCAATATATGTATTTACGAGTATGTGTCGCCGTGTTCGTCTACGGCGACTCCTAAATGTCTATACTGGGTCATTGTTGTGATAGGCTTTAATGTGACTAGCAAAACCAAACTTCGACTTGAAAGTTCGGTTGCATGGCGCGCAGAATAACTGGCCAGCAGTATTAGTCGTCGGTCAGTCGAGTCTTCCGTATTTGGCGTTTTACGACATGATCTTCTAGACACTTATTTTCGTAAAGATCCACGTTTTGTGAATTGTTCACTACTTAAGTTAGTATTAGCCTAAAGAAATGCTTCTACATCAAAAACCATTTTTTAATTATGATTGATAATTGATTTATTGACAAAATGCATCTTGGATTGCATAAATGCATGCAATGCTTTCTATTACTGAGGCCATTTGCTAATCGTCACATCAAAGACAGTAAATTCAGACTTTTTCCACTTAAACCTAATTTCGTACTGAGCCCCCCAAAATGAACATTAGCACTGGGCAAGACGGAATGTCAACATGTCCAGCGTCGATGACAAATTATTTCTAAGCCTTCAGTTTGTTCAAACGAAATTAAGTTGTTAAGTGCATATTTGCACAGACATAAGTCGCAAAATCCTTTGAGCCCATCTCTGCCAATATAGCATTTGTGTTAACTTTTTGAAGGCACATGGTGTTTCCATATTCATTTTACAGTCTGGTGCTATTCTAGGAATATACCATATCTCGTGTATTTCCAGTTCAGGTGGCCAGATGTCGATGTGCGCGGTTCGTTTTGCTTAAATTTCAGATCCATGCAATTTGTCGTCTTATTCGTCTTTCGCATATGTCTGGCTTTATTAGCGTGTTTTGTTTATTTCTTATTCAGTTTCCCCGCTATTTGTGTTATGAACTTGATTCCAATTAAAGTTTTGTGACTAATTGGCGTTGAACGCAAGTCTTTGTGTCAGTGTGTTAGCTGGGGTATTTATTTAGAGCATTTTATTCTAGTAGTTAATCCTTAAAAAAAGAATTGACGTGTTCAGTCCTACTAAATGATTGCCAGTCAGCTAATTCCAAAAAATTGTAAGGGCGTTGTGTTGTAGGAATGTAGATCGTAAATTTCATTAGGTTAGAATTTACAGAAAAAAAGACATCATAGTTAATTTTCGTTTTTGACTTGTAAGTACATTCTGATTGTTTAAAATTAAGTTTTATAAATTCCGATAATTCAAATTCGAAATATCATTATTACATTATTTATACCTTTCGGCCTTTAACGAAAGATCATACATTGCACTTTCAAATTATGATTATTGCAAAACTGTATTTATGGGTGGAGTTAATAGTAAACAAGTGGGTAATGTGCCCAGCGGGCGGCGCGGACAAAGGGTCTTGTGGTGCATACTGGGACGCCCAGGGACATGTGTGCATTGCCGAGACCTATGGGAACGCTTGATACTTTTATGTTAAAGTGCACAGAACGGTCCAGACGCTCGCCTGATGGAAAGTGAGACTGAGTGAGCCTGACCATGAAAGAGCGGCATATCAAGAGGCCAACAACTGATAAACAATTATTATTTTACGTCAATGCCACACTGCGCACGACACCATAGACAACACATGTTAGGTCTCTTATGCCGGCAATTTACTAGCCTCATCCGAAACACAAAAGTGCGTAACTCTCCTGTTTCATGGGACGATATCTCACACAGCGGTGATACCTACCTAGACGACTCAGTGTGGAGTCTACCACCTAGTAAAGTGCTTTACTTTTTTGCGATAAACTATCATCTTTATCAGTCATTAAATCTCACTTTAAGGTAGAGACAGACGGAGATGTTTCCACTCAGCAAGTCAACTGACAACAAGACAAAATGCATGTTTTGGCTCTTACAAAACGTATGCAATAACTATGATAAGATTGAACCATAAGCCAAAACCAATACAAAATGCTGGTTAATGACTTCCATCTTAAGTAGTCGGGACTAATGCCATTTGGAGCGCGATCTTGAGATTATATTATTTGGTTACCAATTCGATAGCCAACCGTTGTAATAGTTGCTTGACTCTGGTAATCGTTATCCAAGTTCGCTACCACTAAGAAAATAAATAATCATCATCATCATCAGCTCATTAAACGTCCCCACCGAGTGGCACGAGCCTACTCGTATAGGATGATTAGGCCTTAGTCATCCACGCGGGCTTCGAATCTCTTCGTAGGTGTCGGAGCGTCGGATAACGTACATATAATTTCGGAAATTCGAAAATACATTGGTACGTAGGATTTGAACCTCAGCCCTCCCGGTAGGAAGGGAACAGTTCACACCACTGAGCCACCCTCTTAAATAAATAATATGAAAGAAAGAAAGAAGAAAAAATCTTTATTCAAATAAATCTGTTACAGATACTTTTGAATCGTCAATTGTTATTATTATCATATTTTTTGTGACTCTACCACATGAAAAATTAATTTGAAATATCTTAACCGAGCTGTTTTTTGACACTAATTAATAATTAAAAACCCACACGTCTCCACGGCTGCCGTTGGCCGCGCAATATTCGACCTGCAGATTTATTACTATACCCGTCGTTTTGTTTATTAGTTTGAAAGACATCGTGTCAAGTTGCGCAAAAAATGGCGTAACAAGCGCGGGGGAACTGTGATTGGTGGATTTGGGTAAGACCTTTTTATTCTGACACCACGGTATTTTTAAATATAGAAGTTTGAAACGGGCCCTGTCAGAATAGCGTTCATCATAGATGTGGCAAACGAGTAAACAAAATATTTTTTTTTATGTTATAAGTGTAACAGGGACGGTCTGGACGCTCACTCTGATGTAAGTGATACGCCAGGCCATGACAGAGCGGCATTAAAGGTGACAACAACTGACAGACAGTTAATTATCCTCCATCAATGCCGCACTGCGCCCGACAACCCGAGACCAAGATGTTAGGTCTTTATACCCGGTAATTTCACTAAAGGTGTTAAATAAAAAAAACATATGTGAGGTTAAAATGTATATACGAATTGGTCTGTGTTTTCTATGTTCATTATCTCAGAATACAGAAATCTGTGTTCTTAGTACATAATGTCTATTTCAAAAATATATATATATCCGACGCCCATACGGTGAAGGAAAACTCGTGAGGAAACCTTCATGCACGCCTGCGAAGAGATTCAAGGTTTGCGTGAAGTCGTCCAATCCGCACTGGGCCGCGTGGACGTACGGCTACACCTATACGGGTAGGCTCTGCCCCTCGTGGGGACGTTTAATGAGCTGATATATATATACCAAGTAAGTATTTTTATCAGTTAGTTAGAAACTGAAATACAGCTTCACGCTTAACTTGGGGCTTTGTGTAAATTCAGTCCATATTTATTATTATAATATGCAATATATATGACCCATTTGGTGTTGCGGTTGAGGGTCGGCTGCACACCAAGGGTTCGGGTTTCGATCCCGCGGCAGTACAAACATTTGTGTGCATGAACATGTCTGTTTGTAATGGTCTGGGTGTTTTCTATGTATAATATGTATGTATTTACAAAAAAATGTATATAAGTATATTTATCCGTTGTTTAGTACCCATAATACAGGCTTCACGCTTAACTTGGGGCTAGATGGCGTGTGTGAATGTCAGTGGATATTTATTATTATTATTAATATCAGAGGGCATAGACAGGTCCAATTTTTGTAATTACTAACAAGGTGACTTATATTTGTGTGGAAAATGTTTTTCTGTTTTTTTTTACGATTTTGTTCCAAGCTTAAGATTTAAAAAAATGAATATTTCAAGCCCTTGTACGCTACACACGATCTGTAAACGTCTTTATTTAGTGTAAATCCCATAGACAAACCAGGACGTTTCCCCGGAACTATGTTTTGAGAGAAACGAGTCGAGTTACCATCTCGCTTTCCTATCACAACAGTGCTAGAAAGATTTACAGCCACATGGATACATTTTATTAGACGTTTCGGTTGAAATGGAGTTTTCTTTGCGTCTACGTCTTGTGTGTATTTATATGAGAAGGAAGATTGTTGTAATTGTTCAGTTACTTGTAAATTGAATTTGATCAAATTTTCAGGCAAAACAAGATGACATATTTGTTAATGTAATAATTCATTTATTTCAGTCATATAACATGACCAATAAATTCATTCAATAAAAAATAAAACAATACCTAATAGAAGTTAAGAATACAATGAATCAAATTTTCCTTTTAATATAATAAAATAATGTCATGAATAAGACAATTAAATATTAAAATTTAGTTTAAAATCAAATAATCATTATATTAAAAACAAAATATAAAAAAAAGAAAATTTAAAATAATATTTTATACGCCGGTAAATGTATCATATTACAATCATGTACCGGCAGTCATAACGCACAGAAAACATTCGCAATATGGTGTTAGGGCTGGGCGTACCTGCGCACAGGGAGGTGCACCGCTTGCGCATGGTTGCATAAAACAGTCCACACGTGCTTCAGCAAACATCCCCAATGCGCTAAAAAATCGAGGCAGTCACAGCACCCTAAATGCATATTATACTGGACGCGTAGTGCGCTGTAACTGCCCTCGCGACAGTCACCACAGACTGCTCGTGTAAAAGACGTACAAAATGCCCTGAACAGTGTAATTTTACATCACGCTTGAACAGAATTTAATGATTATTTATATCATCATCATCTTCTTCAGTCATTAAACGTCCCACCAAGAGGCCGAGGCTACCTATATAGAGTGTAGACATTGGCCGACTTCACGCACAACTTTAAATCTCTTTGCAGGCGTGCGCAAACACATTGGTACGTGCGGGATTTAATGCTATCGAAGGCAACAGTTCCACAAATTGCACACGGCACTCTTATTATATAATTATCTCTAATTGGAAAGTTCATACAATTACATTTCTTAGTTGTACGAGTTTCACATTAAATATATATATCCATGTTGAAATTCATCTTAATCAAAATGATTAACGTTTAAAAACATCTAAGACTTATTTATCAAACAATAATGCGAATTAAAGCCACAAAAAGTATAATGTAAGTCAGATAGACCAAGTGAGCGCAAACATTACTTTACTTTGCAAGTAAATTGACTTTTTACACGTCTGGAGTTTTTGCACGTCTGCATTTGCAGTAAGGCATTCATCTGCATTGACAAAATCCTCTTGATAAGAAACGCCTTTTTGCGATTTAAACATCGGATTTTTAAAGGTTTTATCAGTTACAAGTTAACGAAGGCTAGATTACCTGTGGATAAGTCCTTGAGGACTTATCCTATATTATATTAACTAATTATGCGTGTTAATAAAAAATTATGTATATTAAAGCTAAAGTGTGAATTAAAGACAATTTAAGCTTTTTCTTTTGTTTGCTTTCAAGAAGAAAATGTATGGTTTTATATGATTACTGTCATAACATATTTCATTAGTTAGAATGCAGCATGTGTATCTACTTACAATATAACATAAATATCGTATTGTAAAATAAGCTTCAATGACAATTAAACAGCGTCGGTGGCTCATTGGTTGAAATTATTGCCTTCCGACCAGGAGGATGCTGGTTTAAATCCCGTCTCGTATCAATGTGTTTTGAATTTTCGATTTACATGTACGTTATCCGACGCCCTTACGGTGACGGAAAAATTGGTAGGAAACTTGGCGACTCCTAGAAGAGATTAAAAGGTTGCGCGAGAAGTCGGCCAATCCGCATG